>CM030034.1:1419189-1505974 GCA_017639485.1 Pluvialis apricaria
GCGGAAAGGTCGCTCCCACGATCGGCCAGCTCTGCGCGGGACAGCGTGACTATTTGGGGAGAAAAATTAGGATTTTGATATCTCCTGTCCCGGTTCTTATTACAAAACCATGGGATCCATCTGGGCGCTGCACGCAGGAAGAGAAACCGTTCGTAGATGAGGCAGCATCTGTGGGGAAAGAGCCACGCGGTGCTGGGAACGAGCGCTTGGGCTGCGGCTGTGGTGGTCAAAGTCTTTGCCAGCACGGTCTGTCCCGAGCATCGGGGCTTTGGAAGGGATTAGTGCAGGTGTCTACACCAAGCAAACCTCAGATCCAGAATTAGGAAGCATCCGCAAAGCGGATTGGAAAGAAAAGGATGTTTCTGTGTTGGGGCAAGACTCCAAGGGAAAGCTCCTTGGGATTTTCCACCCACTTTTAGGAAATCCAGCCCTCAACGAGATTTGAAAGAGCGAGGCGGCAGCATTTCTCACTCTGCTGGGAGATTAAAAGCAAAAGCGTTTCCCATAGCATCACTTTGCAGGGGAACAAACGCTGGCAAGGTCTGTGCTCCCCGCTACGATCCGCTAAGGCAGCCAGATTTCCCTTCACGTGGTCTGCGCAACGAAGCAGCCAGTTTCCTTCTACATCCCCGGGCTGCACCGAGGTTCGGCAGAGCACATGGGCTGCACGCTGCTGCGAATCCATTGCCAAACTGCCAGCGACGTTGACATAAACCGGCCACGGCTCTGGCCGGCAGCAGGTCCAGGGTTTGGTGTTTAATGCTCTGACAGGACTTGCTGGAGCCCACGGGAGACTAAAACCCAAAGGAAGCCCCGTAGGTGTTTAAAATTCAGATAAAGGGGAGTTGCGATTCCCTTCCAGCTTGTCCGGTGTTGGGAATGCCCGTGCCGTGACACAGCAGTACTTGTGCAAGCCAAGACACGGCCCGGCATCAGCGCTGCGCGTTGAGAACCGCCCGCGGTGTCTCTGGGGAAATCGTTCGCGGTGATGCCGGGGAGCAGCAAACCTGAAAGGCACCTTGCCTGGCTGTGCCGGAGGAGCGGCTTTTCGGTGGGACCGGTGGTAACACGGATGAGGGATGTCAGCGCAGCGATTTGCCTACTTTATAAAGGGAAAATGATTTGACTAATTGTACTCACGGAAGGATGGATGCTGCCCACCATGGCCCTGCCTGCCTCGAGGGGGAATACGGGATCGGGAAGCGGCTCAACGCCTGCACCTTCCACTCATGATCCCGGCTCACGCCCCAGATCCGTTCTCCTCCCGAACGCTGAGCCGGAGACATCCAGCCACAGACTCCTGGCACAACCAGCGACGTTGGCTGAGCCTTTGTGGGCTGCCCTGACCCAAAGTCCATGCGGAGGCTGAGATAACATCTGCCCATGGCTTCCAGAGAGACGCTGGCCCTCTTTGCGAGACACCACAAGGGCAGCAGGGAAAGCCACAGCCGACACCGAGGGTAGCACATGAGGATGCAGCCGACCGGGAGAGGATACAACCCTGCAACCCCGGCCAAAACCAGGGGCTGGGAAGCGTTGGAGGATGGTGTGGAGCGGCACGAAGGCGGACTCGCTCCGTCAGGGGAGGAAAGAGCAGCCAAATATAATGGTTGGACTCGATGATCTTAAAGGTCCCTTCCAAGCTAGACAATTCTGTGATTCTGTGGTAAAGGAAAGGGGAAGTTTAGGAAACATCAGGCGTGAAGCGTGTTCACTGGATGGAGTTGGAGCATTTCACTGAATGATGGGTGCTTCTGTCTGCCCCAGCTGGAGCTGGGGGACACCATCCAGCCCCAGGGGGGCAAAAAGCCCCCGTGGTTGTTCCCCTGTCTGCCCTGGGACAGCCTGCCTGGCACGGCCGTCACGGTGAGGTGGCATCCGGGATCTCGCTGGGACAGCGGCCGCGGTGAGGGCCGCAGAAACACCCTTTGCAGGAGCAGCTTTAGGGCGATTCGGGGCGAGATGAGGGTCAAGCAGCAAAAGAAGCACTTTAATAGGGACAAGGCACATGCATCAAAGTTGGGAATCATCCCCTGAGCAGCCCTGCGGGGCATTGCGACCCCACTTAACTGCCAAGGATGCCCAGGATCGCTCTGCACCGGTTCACGCAATAAATACCTGAGATGCACTCTTTAAAGCCGGGGAGCGGAGCCTAACTCATCCCTGCTGCTTTTCCCAAAACCGCACCTTTTTTTCCCCGCTGACCTGCCCCAAACCCCAGCTGTGACCGCCCCGAGACGCCGTTGTCATCGGAAAAGCATTTCTAAAGGCAGCCAGACCCCCGCAGGTGTTATCGGCAGCGCAGCCAGTGGGGACAGGGGTGGGACAAGGGGTGGCACGGCCAGGAAAACCACGTTGCACGACAGGAACACAAACATTGCGATGGCTGGAGGGGGGGCAATGGGGTGCTACAGGCTGGCCAGACGGCGTGCATCTCCTACAGCAGGCGGGTTGGCGTGGAAAGCGGAGAGGAGGAAAGCTTGCAGCGATGGGCAAGCAGCAGCGATTTAAATCGCGGGTCCCGGACCTGCGCCGGAGCAAATCGCAGCAGTGACAGCATCTGCAGGGTCCCCCGGCTACTGCTCTCCTCCCGCCGGGGAGGTCGTGTCTCTCCGGCGCAGCTGAGACACGGCTAACCGAAGCCATGCTTGCACAGATTTCAGAGAGGGCTTTCCAGATGCTCAGCCCTCGCCGGCTTCCAAGCCCGCTGTAATTACAGAGGACGCTGGACGTTTATAGCATGTGCTTTGAGCCCATGGGGAGCGGAGACGCTTCCCGGCCAGCCTGCGAACGCTGGCCGCCGCCAAGTGACGTTTTCCTGGATGGCCACGACTCTTCCCTCCCTCTCGTGCTCCCGCTTCGCCTCTCGGCCGGTCGCCGGTGTCAGCGCGCGTCCCAAAGGCCGGCGTTGCACAACGCCGCCATGCAGCGGCTCCCGGGCCGGGGAATAACACATTCCGCGTTTGGGGCAGCGGGGACTTTTTTTTGCTTTGAGTATCACCGCCTATTCGGGGAAGCGGAGGAGAGCTGGAAAGGCCACCTCCTTCCCTGCTCACCCTCGTCCCACCCTAAACAACCGTAACCCCGCCGGCTGCTGCTGCCCTCGCGCTGCCGGTTCCCCTGAGCATCTCCGCTCCTCTCCTGACCGATTTGGGAAATTCCCCTCTCTCTGCACAATCTCCTTCCAGTTTCTGCTCTTCTCCCTAGCTCCGAGACGATAGTTTGTGTTTTGTTGTTTTTTCTCCTCCCCTTTGGGGATTTTCAGCCCTGAGATCATAAATCGAGCCTCGTGGCGAGGATGCTGAGCATCAGCTGCTCGTCACTATGACCAGATCCCGGCAAGCCTTTTCCTTGGAAAAGGGGAGAGAAGATCCATGGGGCACTGACCCCAGGCAAGCTGCAGCACCGGGGAGGGAGTTTAGCTGCAAGCACCTTCACCCATGTCCGAGGACTCGGCTGCAGAGGGACAAACCACCCCAGGACACGGCTGGGGACCCTCCCAAGGAGATTCACTGATTCCCGGCTGACTGGCACCGCGACAAGCACAAAAAAATTCCCCAGCAGCAAATGAGGAGGTGGAAAGAGAATAAATTCAATGCCGTGAGACCACTGCAGCCCCGGGGAGCCTGTGGGTCTCTCCGGCAGCTCCATTTGGTGATGCATAATTTACCTTCCTGCTTTGCAGCAACACCTTTAGACCATGCAGGATGGCCGGCCTGTCCCCCGTCCCTGCGTGAATACGCTGCGAACACCGGAGAGCTGTTAAAAGTTGGGGGAGAAGGGGCAGAGACACTGAGAGGTTAATCACCCAAAGGTTACGGGCGGCTGCAGAGCCTGGGTCCATCTAACGCCCTCTGCTTTGGCCATCACGGCCCCGAGGGACGGATGTCCCTTCCCAAGCTCCGGGCAGTTGGCACAAGGCAATTTTGCAGGGCAGAAGGGGTAACTTCAGCATTTTGCCACCCAAAACAGTGCCAAAGCAGGCAGGATAGTCCAGCAACGAACCCTTCGCTCTACTTTGAAGTACGTTCGTGCTAAGCATCATCCTAGGAAAAGCCAGCGGCGAACGGACAGGGCAGCTGAGGCATCCCTAGCCTGGAGATCTGCTCTCCTCGGAGCCATCCGAAGGGAAACCGCTCCTGAGAGCGGCAAAAGGAGCGTTCCCAAACACCACAGCTCCGGCTGCGAGGTGGATTTCTCCCTCTGCCGATCGCCCACCCCGCAGCCCCGCAAGCTTGCCCTGTGCTTTACCCCGCGCAGATAAGACAGGCGGAAAACCACAACTATTTGCTAACGTTGGCTGCGGACAGCTTGGGGTGAACCCAGGCGTTGGCAGCGGGGCTATAAATCCTGCTCCAGCCTTACGGCCGTAACCTCAGCTGCTCTCCAGCTTCCACCTCCTCCCCTCCTTGGTCCCTCCTATGGGACAGTGGCCGCCCCGATGCTGTCCCCAGCTCCCTGGGGGGCACCGGTGGCTCAGGGCTTTTGCTCTGTATGAGTTTCAACACACGCAGTCCCTTCCTTGTTGTGCCTCCCTGGTGAGCGCCGGTACCTTCCAGCCCATCACCGCAGTGTCTGGTCCACAGGTTTGGCCGCACCTGGACCGTGTGCTGGGGAAGGGACCCTCAGCACGGCCGTGCTGCCGCAGGTCTCAGCCTTGCATGGTTTGGGGCTGGAGACGGCGTCTAAAATCATCCAGGCCATCCAACCACCCCACGCTCCAGGGATGGAGAAGGGTCTGCCTGCACCAGACCCCAAATTAGCGTAGACACAAGGTCTGCCCGGGTCTGCCCTCTTCCTCCTCTTCCTCTGTATCCCCATCTCACTCCCTCATTTCTCCTTCCGACTCAGATCCCACCGGCGGCGGGGTGAAACTGGCCCAGCCTTGCCTGTGGGGCTCCTCAGCACCTTCAACGACAGCCCGGAGAAGACACAACGCCCCCTCAAGAGCTTCAAGATTCGACCTAAAAATAACAGCAGCACACCTTGTTCCCCTTCATTTAACCAGCAGCAAAGTCCGCAGGACGGCTATTTTTAGACTCCTTCGGTTAGGTAGTGTTAATCCAGTAACCGTTTGCTAACGGGGTCGCTTACAAGTTAACTCCCGGGGAGAGCGCGCACATCCCTGGGCCCTGACCCCGGCCGAGGTGCAAACCGCCTGTGCATCGCTGCCGCTGAATTTTCCGGCCCTTCCTGGGTAATTAACCGGTGCGAGTCAACACATTTCCCTCGTTAGCAACGGCTACGCCAAATGGACCGCACCGACCGGCTACCATGGGCTCAGACGTGCTCGTACTCACCCAAAACGTGGGTACATATGGTGTATTTTATGATCCTTTTCTCCCCCTTTATGGGACATGGATGCTAGTTTAAAATAATAAGATCCAGGGATCTTCCCTTCGTCAGGGATCTCCTTGATCTTTGGGACAACTGGAAATTTAGGCATTTTTCCCTGCAAACACCTGCCGGTTCTGATTTTCTGGAGGACCCAGGTGCTTTGGTGGCACCCTGTGACCTCGAACGCTGTTTGCTCTCTGCTCGCCACGTAAGGAAACGAGCGCCGCTGCCATTTTCCAAATTTTCGGGTCCATCAATCATAGGACGTGACGTCCTGTTTGCAATGTCTCCTAGCAGAAGGCTGTTATTTTGGTTTGAACGTTACGCGAACGCCAGCCTTCTCCCGACGACTTAGGAGGTGGAAAGCATGTGTACGTAGGAGGAAGTGTGTCAAACAGATTTTATTTTTAAAAGCTGCTTATCTATAAATATAGTTGAAGAAAATAAATATTTGGACAACATTAGCGTGTTTGGATTGGGTTAAAAACTACTTTGCTTCCCTCTGCTATTTGCTCAAGTCTCTGCTGTGCACGTGGTTGGATGCACTGAAAGAATAAGGGTGTCCCCCACCCAAAAAAATAAAGCCCAAGAGGTGTCGCAGAGCAAAACGCAAGCCAGTTCCACGCTAATGGAAATTACCGTCGCTGTGGGGAAGCTCATTCAGCTCTCCCTGTTTGGATGTAGGGTCCTGCACCTGGGGAGGAATAACCCCCTGCACCAGTACGGGTTAGGGGGTGACCTCCTGGAGAGCCGCTCTGAGAGAGGGACCTGGGAGTGCTGGGGGGCAAAAAGTTGCCCACGAGCCAGCAATGTGCCCTGGTGGCCAAGAAGGCCAATGGCACCCTGGGGTGCACCCAGCAGAGTGTGGCCAGCAGGGCGAGGGAGGGCATCCTCCCCCTCTGCTCTGCCCTGGGGAGGCCGCAGCCGGAGCACTGTGTGCAGTTCTGGGCTCCCCGGGTCAGGAAGGACAGGGAACTGCTGGAGAGGGTCCAGCAAAGGGCTGCGGAGGTGATGGGGGGATTGGAGCATCTGTCTGATGAGGAAAGGCTGAGGGATTTGGGGCTTTTTAGTCTGGAGAAGAGAAGACTGAGGGGGGACCTTATCAACGCTTATAAATACTCAAAGGGAGGGTGCCGGGGGGATGGGAACAGTCTTTTTTCAGTGGTGCCCAGTGACAGGACAAGAGGGAACGGGCACAAACTTGACCATAGGCAGTTCCATCTCAACATAAGGAGGGACTTCTTCCCTGTGCGGGTGGCAGAGCAGTGGCACAGCTGCCCAGAGAGGTGGGGGAGTCTCCCACTCTGGAGCCGTCCCAAACCCGCCTGGACGCCGTCCTGTGCCACTGCTGGAGATGACCCTGCTCTGGCAGGGGGGTGGGACTGGGGGAGCTCCAGAGGGCCCTTCCGACCCCCACCACTCTGGGAGTCTGTGATAGGATGAGGGGGAATGGCTTCAAACTGGAAGAAGGGAGATTTAGATGAGATATGAGGAAGAAATTCTTTCCTGTGCGGATGGTGAGCCCCTGGCGCAGGCTGCCCCGAGAAGCTGTGGCTGCCCCATCCCTGGAGGTGTCCAAGGCCGGGTTGGACGGGGCTGGGAGCACCCTGGGCTGGGGGGAGGTGGCCCTGCCCAGGGCAGGGGGTGGCACTGGATGGTTTCCAGAGGTTCCTTCCAACCCAAACCATTCTGTGATCCTGTGATCAATATCTCCAGGGCAGGTGGCAAGAGAATGGGGCCAGACTCTTTCCAGTGGTGCCCAGTGACAGGACAAAGAGAAACAGGCACAAATGGAAGACGGGAAATTCTGTCTGAACATGAGGAAAAACTTTGCTCTGAGGGTGCCGGAGCACTGGCACAGGCTGCCCAGGGAGGTGGGGGAGTCTCCTTCTCTGGGGAGATTCAAAATGCACCTGGACACGTTCCTGTGGAACTGCTGGAGGTGACCCTGCTTTGGCCGGGGGCTGGATGAGATGAGCTCCAGAGGTCCCTTCCGACCCCGGCCAGTCTGGGGTTCCCTGATGCAGTGTACAAAAATGTGATGGAGAGGACAATGGCGTTGCACGGGCAGGATGGGAGTAAGTTCAGTCAATGTAACCGGGAGTTAATCAGAAACAGCTCCGGATGCTCTCGTGAAGCTGATGTCCCCCCGAGAGCCAGCAAAGGCGACTTGGCTCTGATAAAAGCAACTCCCCAGATCGCTAACCACCGCAGGGCCAGCCTCAATCATTAAACGAGCTCCTCGCAATCATTACCCACCACATCCCCTGCCCTTTGCATCTTCTTCGAGTCCTTGTAGGGCTCTCGGGTTTTACGCTTGCACGCCTGCCTTCTGCACCGCACGTTAATTGAGAAGGAAAAGGCCATCCCAGCGCGAAGCCGGGCTGCTCCCCACGGGACGCGTGTCCGCATACTCACACTCTTTCATCATGCCGATGTCCACGCAGCGCTTCAGCCGACACGCCTGGCAGTGCCGCCGGTTGTCCTTGGTGATTTTGCAGTCACCGTTGAAGGGACACGTGAACATGGCTTTCCTCTTCATGCTTCTCCTGGAGAGGAACGGGGCAAAAAAATGTTTTAGGGCATATCAACACTGTTTTTGACTATGCAAGAGGCTGCTCCAAACACTGGGAGGAGATGCAAGCACAAATCCAGCTCTCCAGACAGCAAATTGCCGGGGAGAGATTGCGAAGAGGATGCTGGAAACATCTCTGACCTGACTCTGCTCAGCTCAACTGGTCATTCCTGAAGACTACGATGGAGAAGCCGTACCTGGTTGGGTGCATCTACAGGTTTGATCTTCGAGGTTTGGGCATTGCCGGACAGCACGGAAAAGGAGAACTTCTTGCAAGGACACAGCCCAAGGGCTCAACCACAGGTTAAACAGCTTTCGGGTTTTGAAGGCCAAAAGAAGGGTGGAAGGATTGTAGAGAAACCCCCACCAGCAGCAAACGAAACCAGAGTGGAGGCCGGCATGTACCAAAGCAGCGCGTGTTATTAAACATTTACCAACCTTTAAAGCCTGGCTTTGCTAGAATAACTGGCTGGAGTGCATGTTTGTGTGTGCAGGAGAATGAAATCTCACTGCAGGATACAAGAGAAACAACACTTAACATAATGACCCTCTCTTCCACCAAAACCACACCGTGCCACGTTAATCCACGGCTGCAATCGGGTCTGTAAATCTTCCAAGTACAAAGGGTCAAAGGCAGAGCTCCCAGCGACAACTCGCCTTTCTGCGGGGCCATCCTGCGCGATATCCACTAATGACACATTGCAGGCATAGCTGAGCCCGTCCATCAAAGGCGGTTTCTCCTCTGCGTTCGGGAGATGCCGCGTCTTTGCTTCGGGAGAAAGTTACTCAAGGATCTGCCATCAGCGAGAGAAGCTTCTCTCTGGATTTGCAACTATTTCTAAAAGTGCCGCTCGCTTTAAATAAAGCGATGGAGGGAAACCAAGCCCGGGGGACCTCCGGGCTGGAAAAATCAAAGCGAGGATGTTCAGAGGTAAACACAGCAGAGAAGAGATGCAATTCAGGTATAACAGCGAGAAATCTGCCACCAAGTCGCCGCTGTGTTTCAGCACCAGCACTGAGGCTCTCCTGCTAGAAAGAGTCGCTCTTCCAGCAATAAAATCCCTCGGCGGAGCTGAGCGGATGGTGCGCGACCCCTGTGCTCCGCAGGCAAACGACGTGGCCGCGCCGAAGGGGCGAGCGCAGGCGGAGGGCGATGGCAGAGGGGCCCCTCCAGCCCAGGAACAGCACCAAGCCCGCGCTTATAGGGTATAAATATAAAATATGTTCTCGGGCTGCAGACCCGAGCGGCACGTAGCATGCAATTAGAGGCTATTTTAGAAAGGGAGATGTAAACAAAGAGGCTTTACTCTCCCTTCACCTCACAGATGAATAAATGCATTTAGGAAAAATTAATACAGGAGAGGCGGGCGGCAGAGCCCTCTGTAACCCTCCTTACGCTAAGAAATTCCTGTTTCGCCCAGCAACTGGCTCTCCGTTTATCGCTTTCCTCTGGGGTTCCCCCTTTACACCAAAGACCAGCAGGACCTTTACCCCCCCCCCAGGAACGGGGGAACGAACGTTGCTCAGCTCAGGGGCAAAAAAATCAGGATTTGCAACTTCACATCCCCCAAATCTCCCAGTTTTAGTGAGCGACTCTGTTTTTGAGCACATGGCAGGCGGCTCATCTTTTCGTCCCCCCCCCCCTGCCGCAGCCCCGGGCAAGGCTGGGGAATGCACAAACAAGCCAGAGAAACACGAGGCCCTCGGGCAGGGAAAGATGTCCTGCGCGCGAGGGCAAGCCAACATTACGGGTTTGGTATGAAAATTGCAGTTTATTCGAATACAGGGCGGCTGGGCACAATGGAGGGTTTTTCTAAGAAGTCGCTTCTCTGCCCCAAGGGTCGGCGGCTCTTGGCTTACGAGGGGGGCCCCCCCTCCGCCTCCCAGTTACACCAGCAAGCGCAGAAGAGTGTCCGTCCACCCCACAGCGGGAGCACACGCCGTCTGGCTCTGGTGTATTTTTATAAAGCTCCAGAACTAGCCATTTCAAGGCTCATTTAAGATCCGTGTCCCAGGCAGGCTGCCGAATGTTAAAAATAACGAGATCCCGCCCTGCGCAAACCCAGTCCGCGGGTGAGAGTAAACAGGGCCAGGGCCAGCAGCCGGGGAAGCCGGGGTTTGCCAAGCGGGGAGCGATATGCTCCGAGGTCGGGGTGGCCGTACCTGGTGGCAGCGGGGGAAAACAGGGAGAGCGTTCCCATGCGTGCTCTCCAACGTAATCACTCGCCGCGTGCAAATCAAGTACTGCAAAGCACGGGCGGGCAACCACCGTCACTCACGGGACGCCCATCTCACACGGGCAGAAAGAGCCCATCGGACGTTGTCTCACCCAACAGACGTGGGGAACGCTCCAGCCACAGCCACTGCTGCGATTTGCCTAACTCCTGCTCCGCAAACCAGGCAACCTGGTCATTAACCGCCCCCCGACTGCAGCAGTCGAGCTCCATCCTTGGTAGATGTATGCCCGATGGTCCCACCAAGCAAACAGTGAACCCCAGCACCTCTACGAAACGGCTTTTAGGTTATCATAGACTGGTTTAGGTTGGGAGGGACCTCGAAGATCATCCAGTGCCACCCCCTGCCCTGGGCAGGACCACCTCCCCCCAGCCCAGGGTGCTCCCAGCCCCGTCCAACCCGGCCTTGGACACCTCCAGGGATGGGGCAGCCACAGCTTCTCGGGGCAGCCTGCGCCAGGGGCTCACCACCCTCACAGTCAACAATTTCTTCATGAAATCTCATCTCAATCTCCCCTCTATCAGTGTCAAACCATTCCCCCTCGTCCCATCACTTCCCTCCCTGACCCAGAGTCCCCCCCAGCTCTCCTGGAGCCCCTTTAGGCACTGGAAGGGGCTCTGAGGTCTCCGCGGAGCCTTCTCTTCTCCAGGCTGAACCCCCCCCTCTCCCAGCCTGTCCTCCCCGCAGAGGGGCTCAGCCCTCGCAGCATCTCCAGGGCCTCCTCTGGCCCCGCTCCAACAGCTCCGTGTCTCTCCTATGTTGGGGACATTTATCAGAAATGTGAAGTTACGTATCAGCCAAAAAAGTGAATTGCAGCCCGACCGCCCCCATCAGAGGCAGGGCAAAGCCGGGACTGGACCTGCACCACTTGGCAGTGCTGTGCTTGGTCCTTCCCCTTTACTGGACAGGATTGATCTTCCAAGTAACTCTGAGGGGTTTTTTTATTAGCAAAACAGGCTTTCGATACACACAACTTTCATATTTACAGAACCTGTGAAATACTGTTTCCTGAAAACAACCCTACTCATAACCAAACCCCACAGTGGCCTTCCTGGCATGTCCTGTCCGTCGCCCACCACGTGGCTCGTACACCAGGAGGCATTTTGGCACCAAGGCTGCAGCAGAACCACCTCAGGCAGCCATCACAAGCCCTTTGGGGTAGGATAATCCCGTTTCTCCCCCATTACACCTACACAGCCACCCAGGGAACAGGTACACCAACAGCCAAGTCAGTGCCGGGAGCAGAGTTGCAGTTTTGCATCTTCTCCCCCAAATCCCACCAGCTCCAACCCCACTTTTGACCCCAGGAACCCTCCAGACAACTGCATCTTGCCCTGAAATATCTCGAGATGCCCCTAAGAGCAGGGGATGGATTTATTTTAGAAGTTTCGTGTAGAACACGGCGAAGAACCGGGGAGGATTGCAGGAGTGGGAGATGCAGTGATGCAGACAGGATGGGTGGGGACTTCAGAGGTTTTGAAATACCCAGAGCCTTTCCAAGCAGCTCTGCTATTAACGCCCAGTGTCATTGCACCGGGGGGAAACTGGGACTGTAGAAGAAGCCAGAGAAACCGTGGATGCTTCAGCCAAGTCACAGCAGAATAAATCACCCTGGCTTAGCTGCTTTTCAAGAGCTCCCGAGCAAACAGCAGAGCTCAATAAAAGGCTACTGTTGCCGTTGGCATCATTAGTAAACAGCGGACTTGGAAGCCAGCGGCCAAAGGTTGCCTCACGCCTGTTTGTGCTGCAGGTGACGTGCAGGTCTGAGCACCCAGAGGTGCCAATAAATTCCTAATGCCCTTTAAATAGTCATTAAACCCAGGACCTCCTTCCTGGGGGGTGACTTGACACCGAGGAATCGTGTCACACAGGTACGTCCCCGAGGCAGGTGAGATCCACCCGGAGGTCCTCCGGCACTTCTGCAGCCCCCGCAGCGAGCCAAGGCTCAGGCTGCGTTTCGCTGCATCCCTCTGCTACGGTGCAGCGGGTACGCAGGGACGGGGCTCAGCCCAGCCCACAGAGGAGATGAAGTCACATCTATCCCCTGTGAGCACTCAGGAAAAAAAAAAAAACTCTGAAAACTTCCCAAGGTTTTGCTGCTGCAGTTCAGTATTCGCAGCCGCTCAACCCTCTTCTAGCGCCTTCCAGCCAAGGCTGCGAGTCCGACCTCCCGGGTGAGTGTAATCAGCCACCCTAAACTCATACCTGTCCAGTGATTTATGTCCTTTTTTTTTTCCCCCCCAAAGACCTGCTCAGGGAGCACAAGCTGGAAGTTGAAAACCAGCAAGTACAAGCACAGCCTGTTATAAAACCCAAGGTGCTGGCAAAGGGATGAAGAGCTTTTCTAAGAGAGTTTTAGGGTTTCGGGCTCTTCCATGGCAGTACTGCTGTATCTTAACACAGAAAAGCACTTAGATGCCGTGGCAGCAGCGAGCATTAATTAATTCAGCGATTGAAAATGGCACGTAAACAAGCCTGTGCAAGCAAGAGGGAACACACCAAGACCTAGCTTGGGGAGAACGTGCCTGGAAAGTAAGATGAAAAAAAAGCAGTAAAGAGCCTTAAACTGAAAAGAAAGGCTTTATACGGGGCATGAAGGGCGAGCGGAAGATGAGAGCTTTTCGCATCATTAAGATGTCTGTTCAGAAATACTGTCGCAGTTCTGTGTCTCGCACGATTACAATGGTGTGACAATAGACACGAGGAAACATTAGTGCAAGAGCCACATCGCACCCAAGAAGGGTTTGTTGAGCAGCACCGGCCATTTCAGAGGTCAAAAGGCAGACCGTTGCCTCTGTGGCCACAACGGGGATGGGGAAGGTCAGGGCCACCAGACCAGAGCGCGGAGGAGAGCACCTGAAAGAAGAGTTACTCATTTAGCGGCAGTAATTGAGGAAAATGTTGTCGCTCAGGTTGGCCGGGCTTCGAAGCCGCCCCGTTCGAAAACAGACTGCAGGACTGTGGTATGTGAAAACCCCCATCTAGCCCCGAAATTCCTGCCAGAGGAGGAGTTATGACTTTGCTGTGAAAGTTCAAGCTCTGGTTGCTGTAAGAACCCAGCTCATGGCGTAAAGCTCTGCGGCTCTGATGTTTGCAATCCCACAGCCACCTGTGCCACCGTCTCATTACAGTGCAAAATACTTGAGCAAGGCTTTTCCCAGCCAGTCCCACGCCAGTCATTATCTTGCTTCGTTTCACCAGCGCTTAGTCATTCTCTCACTTGGTGCAAGCGATCTCAACTCCCACGTGAACGGTTCAGCACCGACATCAGGGGAGCATCGCCTCGACAGACTCGGGGCTAAAACCGAGCTGCTAACAAATATCCATCCACGAACTCTCCAGCCTCAGAGACCCCGGCAGCTCTCAGAGATGTTTCTGCCTTGCTTAGGACCAACCTGAGGCCACTCAAGTGGCTCTGACAGTGGAAAAAAGCCTCAAACCAGCTGCATACACAGCCTACGGCTACTTTAAACCCCGCCAAGAGCCAGAGTTGGGAGTAAAAGCCTGCCTGATTTCGGCAAGAGCTCGGTGCTCCCTCCAGCAGGTGGGCAGAGGACCCCATGCATCTCCACACACAAGCGTGCAGAGCTTCAGAGAAGGCATCAGAGGCAGCTTGCTTTCAAGAGAAGCAGCTTGTGGCCATCCTACCCAGCTCAGTTTTCAAGAGACTGCTAGTTTCAGGTGTATTTTTCCCCAGGTGCAACCCAGAGTGTGCCACACTCCTGCCTCTACAGCACATGGAGCTCTGCAAGGCTCCCAGACAGATGGAGATCTCCGGCTACGGGGAAAACAACCTATTTCCCAGTAGCGGGGTGCCACAGCAAGCCACGTAGTTTGTGATCTCTCCGTTATCAAGATTTGCAGGCATGTCAGCCGTCTGCAACGCGGGCACAGGTCTGGCAAGGCTGGCCGCAGCCCAGCTCCGTAGGGATGCGGGTAACTGGAAGAGCAGCCAGGCACCACCCCGAGGATCGGATCGCCGCCTCCTCGAGGCTTGCTGGTTACGGAGTGAGATTCCTCCTCCCCCGGAGACCCTCGCTCACCTGAAGAAGCCCTTGCAGCCTTCGCAGGTCATGGCGTTGAAGTGGAAGCCGGTGGCTCTGTCCCCACAGACGCCACAGATACGGGGCACGTTTCTGTCGAACTCGCCGGCCGGGTCGGGAAGCGATGTGCTAGCAGCCATGGTCTCCATGTCTGGGAGAGCAGAGAAAGCCAGGTATTTATTTTGTAAAGCTGTCACAGCTTTACAAAAAAAAAAAAAAAGCAAATCAGGTGCAAATGAAGTATTTTTTTCCTTGGCTTCAACGCGATCTGGCAAGACAAACTTCTGCGCTCGCTTTGGCTCTGTGCACTAGCACCACCAAAAAGCGGGTTCTAGCTAGTTTTTAGTACGCATACGCATTTGCTCATCTACCCAGTAAAACCACGGCTGATCCCCCCCGCTTCCCACATCCCCAGCCTTAAACGCACCACAGAGCACGCTCATGGTGGTGCACCAGTGAGAGAACTCCTATCGCCCATCCCAAACCCAGATTGGTGGTGTTTTGTTGTTTTTTTTTTTTTTCTCCCCTCTCAACTGTTTTCAGAAAGCCTTGCAGGGACCAGAATTCACCCAGATCGATGCTGCAAAACCACAGGGAAAGAGGTCACGCCGCCCGTACGCTGGCGCAGAATTTCCCTCGTGCACAGACAGGAAACAGCACCGGCACACTCACACCAGCTCCCGTAAGCGAGAAAAATCCCAAACGCAAGTCAACTGAACGTTGGGTTTTTTTAAAAAAAAAAAAAAATCCTCAACAGGGACGTAAACAAGGGAGGGAGGAAATAGTGCTCCCAATGCAGATCACCAAAATGAATATTAAAATGGAGCTTTTAATAGACTGGCTCATGATATCCACTGGGAAAAGTCTGCCTGCTATTAGAAAGACCGAGTATCTAAAAGCACTGGGAAAATAAAGGTTAGACGTTTTCACGGGGCCAAATCTTGGTAAAGAGCACACGGAGGCAGCGGTTTGAGATGGCCCCACGCAGTGGTTCGGTGGGAGAGGCCGTCTTTGGAGCTCAGCTTATCCTGCGAGTTCTCAGCAGCTCCCGTGCCTCAGTCTCCCCACACACAGGACGGAGTTACCCCCTCTGCACATCTCAGGATGAGAATTTTTCAGTCGATTCAAGAGCTTTTATTTTGTTCCAAGTATCACTAAATGTCCCCTCAAGAGGCAGAGTGTCCCCTGCAGAGAGCTGCTGCCTAGGCTGGGTCGAGGCCGCTTTTGGAAGGCTTTTAAGCTGGTGCTGGAATTGTCCCGTGTAAAATACACTTTATCAGTCCCTCAGTAACTCCTGACAGTGAGTCTGGAGCAAAAGCGAGTTCAGAAAAAACAAACGTAAGAGGACAATCCGACAATTTAAGTCTCACTGCAAGTCTACCAGACTGCTATTGCTTGAGCCCAGTAAAGCCTGGGCTCCTCCTGATCCCCTGCCAGGGGAGAGCAGCTCTGCGGAGCTCGAGCACAAAAGCCCAAAGGCCGGCAAGCGACGTCCCCAGGGCACCTGGGGATGCACAGCTCCTTTAGACAGGAGTCCTAATCTGCTACGCTGCTCAGAGAAAGCTCCCAGGAGAAGACAGACACAGCCCCAAGGAGAACATCCTCTGCCCAGAGGAGGGTTATCCTTTACCTGTATCTGGAAGATACGCCACGCTCTGCTGGTGCATCTCCCAGGAGCTCTGGAGCTGGGACATGGAGCCACCTGTGATCAAAGAGACAGACAGGACACAGTCTGAGACAGCTCAAAACTTACTGAGGTCGATGAGTCAAAGGAGAGCGTCCGACTGCACGCCCCGGTCATGGCTCGCTCCAGCCCTTTGGCGAGACGTGAGCGTTGTGCCCGGGGTGGGGTGATCTGGAAATAGCCTGCCAGCTCGGGTACCACTTGTCTGGTTCCCACACCACCTCCTCGCTGCGGAGCCGGGAGGAGATACCGCAACGCCCTGGCCACCCTCTGTGTGCCAGCGGGTTGCTAAGGGAGCCGGAGGAACGCCCCAGCGAACACAGCAGCCACCCTCGGGGAGAGGAACGACGCAGGATGGAAAGAAGAGGGGCGAGAGGTGCTCAGGGATATTTTCCCATCAATTTGAATTTCACAATTCAGGCTGTCAAGCGGGCAGCAGCATGAGACCCGCCGGTTTGCATGGGGCGGCATAAAGCAGAGCCGAATGGCTGCTATAAACGCGGGTCCTCACGCAACCGAGCACCCGTGTTCAAAGCCAAGGGGATCACCGCAGCGCCGAGCACGTGGAGGTTTTTTTTTCCTCCCTCCTTGTGTCGTTTTTGTTCTTTCAGCAGCTCTGCTCATGGATGGGAAGCACCACACCGGCACCAGTGCTGGCACAGAGCTGGGAAAAGGTTTTATTAAGGTGCTCTGCCTTCCTCGAAGCCTGGCTGACCTGTGACGGGTGGGCTCGTCCCCGTGCGTCACCCCACTGCTCCCGATGCAAACTCACAGCCCTGAACGATGAAGGTGCCACCACACAGGGCCAAAGCAAGGAGAGCTGGGGATGCAAACTGTCAAGGTTTGGACTGGGATGGCTGCTAAACGAACAACTATTAACCCCTCTTCCCCCGCCAGAAGGGGAAGGGAGACTTGTGGGTGGGAAAAAAACCCAAAGCCAGCTATAATGAAATATTAACAATAAAAAGAAGAAATAATAATATTAATAATAAAATAGCGCCATACACAAAACCAATATCTAGCTCCCAGGATGACGACCGCATCGCCGGCAGGCACTGGGACAGGACTCGGCAGCAGATGGGAACTGGATTCAGGAATGCAAAGATTGGATGAAAGGCAGAAGAGCGGACAGCGTTCTCCTCGGCCACCGGCCGCTGAAGGAGAGGGTTTGACCCCTTCCATCCCTCAGCTTTATACTGAGCATGAGGCAGATGGGCTGGAATACCCCGCTGGTCAGTTTGGGGTCCCCTGTCCTGCCCGCTCCTCCCTGCAGGTGCCACCCTTCTATGCTCTTCCCCTTCCAACGGGGCACAGAGTTATCTGGCCTTGGTCGTTATACGAATAAGTATAAGCAGGAGCCTCTCTGCACACCATTCCTTGGTATTCGCTATAAACATCAGCGGTTATCCCTGCTAGAAGCAGATGCTGCCTGAAAAAAAAAGTATACCCTTAATTTCAGAGAGCGCAGTCAAGTTAGCACAGACTTAACTGAAAAGTCAAATTACCAAAAAGGAAAAATGGGGTTTGTTGGATGTCAAACCGGGACACAAGCCACGTCCCACGGGCGGCCAGCTCCCACAACGCGTTCCCAGCCAGAGGGTTTCTTTTCCCCAAGCGCTGCGCTGCAGGAACCACCCAGGGTCACGGCAGAGGCGATCGGGCGAGAGCAGCTCTTGGGGATCTCCCCCTGGGAAAGCAGCACACGGTGGAGCTTCTGGATCCGGGATAAGCCCAAGACTCACCCATGCTGGGCAGAAACCTGCCCAGGTCAGCTACCAAGCACCCGCCTCCTTCCCACCAGGTTTCGAGGTCCGTAGGGGGAAGTAGGGCGCAGACAGCCCCGAGCAGCCTTGCCTTCCTGAAGGGCTGGATTCCAGGAGCGCCGACAGCCGCCACGTACCGGGCCATGCCAAAACACCCGCCATGCGCCCCAAGCTGGAAGCTGCTCTGTTGGACACTCAGAGCATCTCTTTCCAGCAAGCAGCAGGGCTGCTTTTGGGCAAAGACCCTTGTGGAGACCTCAAGCAAAACCTTCTCCCCGCCATACAGGCATCCCGATGCACCGCTTAATACTTCTGCAGTGCTCCATGTTGCTCCCAGTTCTACCACACCTTCCCAGGACCACGCACGGGGATGCTGCCACCCCCAGCATCGCAAGGCAGGACGGGGAAAGCAGGTGCTGACGGCAACCAGTCAACCTCGGAGGGGGTCTCCCCACCCTCATCATGTCTCTTGCTTTCTCCAGCTCTCAATTAAAAAAAAAAAAACAAACAAGAGGTGATTTGGTCACTGATGTTCATTAGAGAGTAATAAGTCTGTTCCAGACGCAATTCCCATGTGGATGACGGCACTGCTTCAACCTACCGTCTCTGGCTTCTTGGAAAACGTTACTCAGCCCCTTAATGGAAGTGACGTCGGTGCGCGGGGTGGAGTGTGCCCAGGAGTTTCCCTCCACCCCCGTGAAAGATCGTTCATTCATCAAACCTGACATTTAGCCTTCACCTCTCGGAAGAAGCAAAATAATTTGCATTAAAAGCCCCAACCCCTTCAAGCTGACACCAGAAAGGTCAAACCTGCTTTGTAGCCGGTTGGGGTAAAGTTGCAGCAAGCCGGCTGTCGCTTGCTGTGCTTCGTTAAATCTAAGGTTTCCCCATCATCTCATTCCCAAGGCACCAAATCTATGCGTAGGTCAGGAAATTTCAACTACCAGATGATCCTTTTCGGGGGGGTTGTACAGAGCTGTCACAGCAGCAAAGCTCGAACAGCCGCAAGCTGCCGGCGGGGAAGGCTGTGTGATTGTAATTAGCAACCGGAGCCGAAGCAGCACAGAAGCCACCAGGGTCAAGGCTTAAAAGCCGTGCGAAAAGCTCACCTGCAGGAGACATTGAGGGGGGGAAAAAAACCAGCATAAATAAGCCAGCCGCCCAAAGGGCTGCCAGCTGGTAGCTCGGCCCCTGTTGCCCTGCCAGCGGCTGTTACTCAGGCCAGGGTTGCCATAGATCCCTCGTACCTGGGAAGCCGGGAGGATTCGGCAAGGCAGAGGCAAGAGCTGGCTCCTCCTGTCCTACCCAGAGCCGGGGGACTCGCATCGGCTGAACACCGGTGCCATGCCTTCCCCTCGGAACATCCCTGCGGCACGGCCGGCAGTGCGGCCAGCCCGTCTCCCACCGGCGTGGGATGGACTAGTGACACAGCTCCCATGGCCGCGACTCGGAAGAGTCATTAACCACAAGCAGGACGTGGCTCCAGCCCTGTTCTGACTAACCGGAGCCTCACAGACGTGCACCGGCGGCAGCTTCCCAAAGCAGGTGGCCGATGGCGAAGCCTGGACGGAGCCCGCGCGCCGCTGGCCCGGAGCCCTGCGCGAGCAGCAGTTCGACAGCTGTGTTCAGGGAAAGCAGCATGCAGCCGGGAAGCTCAAACACATCTGTTAGAAGCAAAACAACTATACAAAGCGGGAGAGCATCCTCTGGAGGGGTTTGGCATCCCCTAAACACAAGCCTGTTTAAAGGGAATCGGGCAAGTCACCCTCAAAATTAGCGTAACAGCCATTGAAAGCCCAGCCCAGTGCCCCCGGGGTGGCTGCAGGAGCGCTGGGACCTCTGGTGTGGGCAGCGGGAGGGGGAACCTGTGCTATAGGGCAAGAGATGAGAGTTACCTGCCCGTACAGGGGAACGGGCACGGCTTCTGCTCTTCTTCCTCCTTTACGCTGAGCCCAGAGGAGGTTCCTTTCCTTTCAAGTCTGTATTTATTTCCAAGTACCCTCAGTAACCACGCAGAGACCGGTAGGAAGTCTTTTGCTGAAGTGTTTTCTCATGCTTTATCACTTTCCTTTTCCTCCCGCCAGCTTGCAAAACTCACACTCGCAGCTCGTCGGGACTTGGCAAGGAGGAAGGAGGCTTCGGAGGAGGCTTGCTCCCGCTGAAAGCATTAGTCACTCGCATTCGGTGTCTGCACAGCAGCAGGTTTCCCCTTCCAGCACCAGAACGCCTCCTTCCTTCCACGAGCCAACAGCAATAGCCAGAGCTGGGAATAACACACCAGCTAAGACAAAACCGGAGCCAGGAACCAGCGCTTGGAGGCTGATGGGGGACTGGGTGTGGGCAGTCGGTTCGGCTTCCGATCCCCCACGCCCCCCTGATGTGCAACGCCAGAAATACCTTTTTAACGTGAATGCCCAGCGTAAGAAATACCTAGAAGCAAGACCGGGGTTTTGGCCGGCCAAGGATGCAAGGATACGGGTTTGTACTCAGCCAGCTGCTCCCCAGGAGGTTCGGGCTTTGCCGAAATTTGGGGGAGAAACCAAGCCAGTTAAGGAACAGCTGAACATTCCCAGAAAACACAAGTGGCGTTTCGTTATAGACGCTTTGAAGTCCGTGCTGTTTTGAGACTAACATCGTTAGATGTTTTCGGCGTACAGAAAATAAACTGTTACAATACCGTGAAAGTATTTGTCACGTTCTCAGTATCTTTGTTGCTCCATCAAAATGCATTTTTTTGGCTACGTTTACTTGCCAAGCAAAACAGAAATCTCTACCCGCACGGCCTGGAAGAACAGGCTGGTTTCTGAAGTCGAAGTAAACCCTCTGAAGTCTAAGCAAACCCGTGAGGTTTTGCAAACCCCTGGCACCGCTCTGACTCGCTACGGAAGACTCTGCTGAGTCTTGGAGAGACCCATTCATTTACATGGAGGTTTTACTATTCGCCTGGCTCGCACTCAATTAACACCACTGTTGACATGTCAAAACAAAACGATGCTCCGCGGAGCCTCTGGCAACACGCTCGCATTTAAAGAAGCTTTCTCCAGTACAAATCAGCCTATTCATAACATCTAATTGCGGCATGCGAGCAACCCCTTTCTCTAGTATAAAAGACAATTAAATAATTTCCTTCCGTAGCTCCGGGGAGGCCTGTTATTTAGCTGCTTTCCACGAGATTTACGAGACAGCGGATTGACAGCGTCCCAGGAGGACGAAGCACGTGGATGGTGGCTCTGCACATCGACGGAGGTAGCAGGTGAAGCTGCTGGCGCTGCCGCACGGTTGGATCCCTCTTGCTGCCGCTCACCTCCGTTTCTAGGTTGGAAGAATGGTTGGGTTTTGGGGTGGTTTTTTTGGGGGGGTAAGACCCAGAGTGGCTGCAACCTCCTGGGAGCTGGGCAAGGAGATCTGACGGGCCTGGCAGTGTCACGAGACTGGCAGCTATTTCGTACCCGATGCAAGTCAGCTCATGCCACCCCTTCCTCCATTAGTTTGATTAGATGTAAAAACCCTCCCGGAGCCTCCGCTAACGCCCCCAGACCAAGGCCGGAGGCTTCTCCACATCAGCCAACACGTAAGCGTGACAATTCCTAACCCGGAGAGCCCAGACACTCCCAGTCTGCAAACAACATGTCACTGCAATGAAGCATCCGGAGGAGGCTCCAGCTGCACGACAACCGAAGGAGCTGCAAATAGTAGTTTCAAGAAGGTCAGAGAGACTTTAAAAAAAAAAAAAAGTCATCTCTCTCTAAGGCACAGGATGCTAATCTTATTCCTTGTGAGGGATCAGGCACTTACGGGCTCCCTAAACGCTTTGTGGTATGGGAGTGAGCAAGCCCGGGGACACGCTGAACTCGATTACAGCCACCAGCGCTCCCCGGTAACGTGGTTAGGAGCAGACATTTGAACAGCCACATCCCTGGCAGCAAAGCGGGGAAAAAAAAAAAAGAAAAAGAAATACTTGTTGACAGAGCAAGACCAGGTCTGCTCTCAGCCCAGGAGGGCTCTCGCCAGCCCGCTGCGGCCACGCTGTCACCCCGCACCTCCAGCGCCACGGGGCATCTTCGCCATCGCATCCAGAACCTGGGAAACCTTCTGGGATGCACAGAGCAGTCCCCAAATACGTGGGTTTGGGTTTCCAGGCTCGCCACCGCAACAATACCGCCCTTCACGGCTCTTTTGCGAAGGATAACCGCTCTCCCAAGGTGCGGGAACAGCACCAGGAGAGCCTGCAGGCACGCAGGAGCTGCGGAGCACGCAATCCTCCGGGGTGGGCTGCAAAACACATGCAGCTTCCCGCATCCAAAGCCGTGGCGACCAGTCCCCAAGCAAAACATGCATGTGAGGCAGGCCTAAGGATGGCGGATGTGGTTCTTCTCACCTGCTGCAAGGCAGGAGCCGGAGTCCACGCACGAATCGCATCAACCCCGGATGGGAAGCGCAGGAGAAGGCTGTTCAGCAGCTTGGGAAAGGGGCGAAGGGAACCGGGGTACGGCAGGGACAAGGGCTGGCCGGGGACAAGCATCGCTGTGCAAACCCTCAGAGGCTTCAACTAGTATGGAGAGGCAGAAGAAAAACCACCCGGCCGTTTACAAGCTCTACCACCACATCAGCCAAGAATCTTTGTAGGATCTGACATTGCAATTAGGCAACAAATCCTTACATGTGCAGGTAAAAAGCAAAAAAATATTTCTGAGTGCCGTTCCCCTGACTGGAAGGAATGAAGTAAACAGATTTCCAGATTGCGGCTCGGGCACCGCATCAAAAATACCTCCGACCTGACTCCTCACTGGCACGACGCTTTGTCATTTAAGCCACAAGAAAGAAAATCAGACAGAGCACTCACTGCAGCAACCCATCTGGATCGGGGAGCCAAGGGACACCCCACTGGCACCGTGTCAGCGGCAGCTGGATCGCTTTAATATGGCATTTTTATGTGAGCGATGCACCCTGTCTCAAACTCGCCTTCAACAAATAAATGAAAGCAACTTTTCACGCGGCCGCGGCTTTGACATGGGCTGGCAGAGTTTCCCTTTTCGCATCTTTCCCATATCGCGGCTTTTCGGCAGAAGTCGGTACCTTTTGATGCCGCCTGGGCTGGCTGTGGGCAGACGGAGAGTGGCTCTTTGGCGCAGGCTCTGTCCCCCTTCCCAACCCGCGAGCCTCATCCGAGCGCGCATCCTCTCTGGACCAACTTGACGCAAGAGTTTGCCGACGCGGCGCCAGGTCTCAAGACCGTCTGCCAACCGGGATGAGCAAGCCTGGCACACCCCAGCCGGAGCAGAGGCCATCGGCCGCCGATAAGAGTAATAACAGAGAAGAGCGCTCAGTTGCGGCATCGCAGGAGCGCCCACAGCCCCCAGGCCCTGCCCCGAGGAGCAAACACCGCGGGAGAGACGAGAGCCCGCCCGAAATGCAGCGAGTTTCAATGCTGGTGAAGGACCCGCGAGCACCATGGCACGGGAACGGGAAAGAAACACGCACTGGGAAGGGTGGAGCATCCTCCGGCATTGAGTCACGGGCTGCCATGGGCTCCATCAGACTTTTTGGGCTTCCTGAGCCGTCTTTTCAGTAGAGCCCTCCTGATGTGGGGGCTCTTCCTCATTGTTTGGAACCCCTCCCGCTAGATGAAAACAGCTCCTAACACCCGCGATCACCGATCGTGTAGAAGCAAAGCCCTAAATTGCTCGTGACAGCGCACAGAGTAAAGGAGCTGCTGCATTTTATCAGTTCACGTAGAATCACAGAATGGTTTGGGTTGGAAGGGACCTTAAAAATCATCGAGTTCCAACCCCCCTGCCCTGGGCAGGGACACCTGCAACACCAATTCATTTAGAGATTTGGAACCCCAAAAACATTTCTAAGGTAAAATTAATCAAAACAAGCTTTTAGGTAGGAGAACAGAGTCAACAAAGCATTGCTCTTACGGACATGGATTTCAAAGAAAGCTTCAAGCAATGATTCACAACCTGACACTGGGCGAAGCAGCCCTGAAAGGGTCACGTACTTATTTAAGGATACAGAAAATACATGAGAATACAGAGGATACATCAGAAGCGTGGCCAGCAGGGCAAGGGGGGGATTGTGCCCCTCTGCTGCGCTCTGGGGAGCCCCCCCTGCAGCGCTGCCTCCAGCTTGGGGGGGCCCAACAGCAGAAGGACACGGAGCTGTCGGAGCGGGGCCGGAGGAGGGCCCGGAGATGCTGCGAGGGCTGAGCCCCTCTGCGGGGAGGACAGGCTGGGAGAGGGGGGGGGTGTTCAGCCTGGAGAAGAGAAGGCTCCGCGGAGACCTCAGAGCCCCTTCCAGTGCCTAAAGGGGCTCCAGGAGAGCTGGGGGGGACTCTGGGTCAGGGAGGGGAGCCATGGGATGAGGGGGAGTGGTTTTAAACCAAAAAAGTGGAGATTTAGGTGAGATATTAGGCAGAAATTCTTCCTTGTGAGGGTGGTGAGCCCCTGGCGCAGGGTGCCCCGAGAAGCTGTGGCTGCCCCATCCCTGGAGGTGTCCAAGGCCGGGTTGGACGGGGCTGGGAGCACCCTGGGCTGGTGGGAGGTGGCCCTGCCCAGGGCAGGGGGTGGCACTGGATGGTCTTCGAGGTCCCTTCCAACCCAAACCATTCTGTGGTGCTGTGATACATACCTTTCAGCTAGATGGACAGGAAATTAAGTTTTCTGGGACAAAGAGTCAAAACTACCCCACCAAACCAAAACCCATTCCTACAGAGTGGCCATTCCCCACCCCACTGCCTCCAGTTTGAGCTGGCACAGGAACAGCAACGGCTCTTTTCCCCTTTGCCGGTCTGAGCAGCTCCAAACTGGGGAGCGCTGGTGTCCCCAGCATGAGGGTCCAGCAGCACTGTGGTCCCCTCGGGGCGTGGGGGGGGTTCGGGGTGCCAGCTCCCCTTCCCGTTAGTGTGCAGGAGAGCTCTGTCTGGCCAGAGCAGGGCTGGTTTCCAGGAATGGGCTGAAGAACTCCGTTTCCCCTGTTGTGGGAAATCCCGGGCACTTTTGGTGGAACAGGAAAGCGGGAGACGCCTCTCCCAGCTCCATCCGAGCTCTCCCTCTCCTCTCCCTCATCCAGCACCCAAACCATGGGGGCTGCCTGCCCCATCCCCCAAAAGATGCTTCTTAAATAGAAGATCCCCCTCCCCACGCACCCCCAGTGCGAGGGAGAGGCAATTTGCAGCAGCTGTAGCTGCTCCAGAGAGGGGAAAAAAAAAAAACAACAAACCACACAACAGGAAAATAAGAAGAGAGAAGGGTGAAAGTTTGCCAACCGATAGAGCAAACAGCAGGGCAGATCAAACGCACCCGTGGTAGGGCAGCTCAGCCTCGGAACGGGCGAGCAAGCAGCAGGGAATTAGAGGAGGAAAAAAACCACCCCATGCCCGGCAGCTTCTGAGCTCCCAGCCTTGCCAAAGCCAAGTTCAGACACGGAAGAGATGGGGGTCTCACGTGTCGGATGAGGCCAGCCACGGTATTCGGGCTCCATGGATCCCATTATCCTCTCTCGCACAAACACAGCAATATTCCCCATTCACTTCACCCTCCCGGCCCTTCAAATTGTATTTAATCACTCGATCGACACCTCCTGTGCCTCAAACAAGACAGGGCACCAGCACAGACCACCACCTCCCTGCCCGACCCGCGTATTTTGCGAGGATAAAGAGCTAACCGCACAGGCACGTGCTCTGCGAGGGATGCCTCTCCTCCCGGCGAGGACTCCCTGCCCGCAGACGCTGCGTTTGCTCCGCAGCCTTTCCTCAAGGCGAGCAGCACCGCGCCTCCGAGTCTGCAAGCCACGTAGAGAAAATAAAACGCACCTTCCCCAATGTATTAGGCTTAAACAGAAACCTAAAAAAAAAAATTTAGCATCTCTGGGAGCAGGAAGACCACCGTGCCCGCAGGGAGCGAGCTGCGGAGCGCCTCGTTTCCCGAGCGGTGCCACGGGAGGATGTTAGTCACGAACGAGAAGCGACGGCGGCCGCCGAACCCACACCCCGCCGGCCAGAAAGCTCGGGTGAGATGACAAAACCCAGCGCGCCTTGGATCCAACGCAATGGAAGTGGCGTTGGTTTTCTTTCACTCAGAAGCTGCTGCGTGTGTTTATGATTTAAGGAAAGAGGCAGCTGTAAGATATTAAACTGGATTATCTCAAAAATAGCTTTCGTGCTAGTATAGTGCTGTATTTACAACCAGAATTTAAAATTCTGGTACAAGTGCCTGTCTGCAGTACCTAAAACGTGGTCCCTTGATTACAGCCAACTCCAGTTACGCTTGCACCCACAACAGCACAGATTCCTCCCCTTCTGCTAGAAAAACCTGGCAGACACCAGGTTTTCCCCAACTTACCACTTCACCGCACGCTCGGAAAGTACACGTGGACCTTCTTCCAGCCCCAGCCCAGCAGCCGAAGACACGATGCCTCATCAGCGTAGCTGATTGTGAGGCTTGACACAAGCCCTTTCCAGCCCTCCAGCACACCCAGGTTTGCCTAAAACCTTCCCCTATAGCAGCCTACGCCGGGCTGCAATCCCGGTGAGCAGCTCCGCCGAGACGGAGAGCCCAGAAATGACACAGTCTGAGTGACAGACTGCTCCACGTGACGATTTTTCGGTCATTAGAGCTTTTTCCAGAGTACGCCTGATGGCACCGCAACAACCGCAGGGGTGGAGACGGTCCCCACCGCTGGAGCCGAGGGGTTTGGTCTGGGCAGGTTTGCCCCTAAACGCTCCCGTTTGTCAGAACCGGTCCGCAGAGACAGGGAACACGCGTGGCGTGTTCACACTCGCGCGTCAGCCAAGCCGTTACTGCGGACTCCGTCCCGCCGCGGATCGAAGCGTGTAACGCCGATCGCGCTGCAGCCGGTTTGGCACCGGTGCGGAAACCCAGTTTTACCCCACTCTTGCGATGGAGGGGCTGAGGCGGCTGCTGGCAGAGGATCATTCAGCTTTGAAGTTACCAGGAAAGTAGGTGCGCAAGCACCAGTTCGTGGGAAGGATTTGGCCCCGTCCAACTTCTCCTCTGACTCACCGAAGCAGCCCGCCAGGCCCTCTCCGTCCGGATTCGGGGGAAGAGCCTGTTCCTGGCTGCACCTCGGGCACATCCACCCGTCCCCTTCGCGAGACGCCCCGAGCTCCCCTCCCTGCGAAGCTGCGGCAGATCTGCTTACGGAGCGGCGAGGGGAGGCTGTGAGAGCTCCTCGCTTGCTTCTCCGGGAGACGCTGCTTAGGGCACGCCAGCTACCAGCCAGCATCGTCCCTGTCCCGAGTATTCATTAGCTCAGGGGGAAAAGAAAGAGGGACAAAGTACAGAAAAAAGTCAATCCCACTAAAAGGAGGGGGTTTTTTGTTGTCTTTTATGACTTACCGCAAGCTGAGGAAGTGGAGAAAGAAGTCACGCTCAGCCCGATCCTTGACCACGGGGCATCCTGTTTGCCTGTCCTAAGGCATTCAAGAGCTACCGAACCAAGCTAGCTATGGGAAGCTACCAATAAAAATCAAAGTGAAAAGACACACACACACAAAAAAATAATAATCAAGTCTTGGGCTACCAAAGGCACCTCACGACGAGCCCAGGGCACTGCAGGGCTGTTGCTGCCGAGCCATAAGCAGCAGAGCTTTGTTTGCTTTTCAGACGGATGCGGTGAACAAACACATGTTTACCGGCACGGCCCCTCTGCCTGCGGCACCCCAGCCAGTGCAGCTGGCGCTTATTGTGCCCGCTATGGTTTTACTGAAATTTAAAGACGACTGCCTCCACGCACAGGGTCCGCGTCCTCAGCCAGAGGATGCAGAAGCAGCGTCACCCCGGCAGGTGCTTGCTCACCCCGGGCTCCTGGGTGGAAATCCGGCAGGATGGCAGAGCCAGCCGAGCACACCGCACTTCCAACTGCGGAACAGGCTCCCAAATTAAATCTACACCAGCTGCACCGCGCAGCACCGTTTGGCATTAAGGTGCTGTAACCCTAGCCCGTTCGCAAGCGATCAGCAGCAGATGTCTCTGCCTTTCCTGCCCCTTCGGCTTGTAATTTTAACTACAGACAGGAGTAGCACATAATAGCTGTTTCCTCCTTTCACATTTTCACTTCTTATCTCTAAGAGTTATTTCTCCAAGCTAATGTTTCCAATGGAAACTCTGCCTTTAGCTTAGTCAACATGATTTCCACCCTGATACCACCCTTGCTCTGCCTGTACCGTTGTGCCTCCAAGGAACACCACCACATTCGCGCCCAGCTAATTGCAGGGCACAGCGAGGAGAGGTCAAAGGGAATATTCTGCTCAGAACAAGGTCAGAACGGCAATTATTTCCACCGATGCTTCTCCGCGGCACTTAGCATCACCTGAACCCTCCCCAGATTTCAATCATCCCCTCCTCTCGCTCCCAACCGCTCATGTGCTTCGTCTGTGCCTTTGTTTCCCAATCGCTAATTCCAGGGCGAAAGCAGCCGAGGAATCCTTTCTCTCATATTCCAAAAATTCAGGAAAGGCCAACGGAAAGGAGCTGTCCCTGCATGTGGCAAATACCACACTCCTTAAGAGCTTCTCCCTTATTTCGAAATATATGCAAACAGGTTCTTGCTAAGAATGCAAATTGCTCTATCGCTCTCCACCAGAGAGAGAAATTGCACCAAGAATACACAGTCCCCCAGGGACTCCAACAACTTTAACACTGAAAAATCTCTCATTTATCATAGCAAGCCTGCCTTGGGTTTTGGTTTTTCTTTGCTAGAGATGGAGGAAAAACATCAGCTGATAAAGCTGCAGAATACTACCGCAGTCTGCATGGAAATGCCAACCTGCTGAAGATGTGCCCTAAATTTGGGAGAGGAACTGAAGCTTGGCTGAAGAGGAGAGTTTAAACCTTCATCCCCTGACTTGGAGCAAGTGCCAGGAGCTGAACGCACACTCTTCAGCAGAAGCAACTCCTGGCTGGTTTCAGACCACCCAGGAGAGGACGGGGGGGCTGGGACAGCCCCGTGAACTCCCTTCAAACACCACAGCTAAACCCACACAACCAGGTCAAGATGTTACACCACGGATATTCCCCAGGCTTGCTTGAAATAAGTGCGTTAAGCCAAGCAAGCCACTCTGGCGGCACTCCGACAGCAAGACCAGGCTCCAGAAGAACTGCTTTGCTCTTTGCAAAGCACCAACCCAGAGCTCTGCAGGAAGAGTCCAGAATTCAAGGTCTTGAGATTCACAAAGTCCTAACGTATGTGGAAAACCTAGAGCCCTTCTGAGGCTGCCGATGTGCTCCAGTGGCCTTTGAAATAATAAACTAATTTACTAAGATTCCGGGAGATAGAGGACAACATCCGAGGTCGTTCCCAGAAGCAGAGACCTGGCAGCTTTGGTGGACCTGTGCTGGAAGGAGATTATCTTAGATGTTTGCTGCAAAAGGTCTAAAATACCCAGTCACACCCACAAATCTACCTTGTGGCAAGCGAGACCCTCTCATGAGAGGGGACAAATAACTTTTAAAGCCCCTTGCCTCTGTTGAGGCTTGCCGAGCTGCTCCCATTACAGATTTTTTTTCTACCCAGATACCTTATTTCCTAAATAGTTGCAGGACATTTCATTTATTAGGGTGGGGAAAGACACTGACATGGAGAAAGACGCATTTGGAGAAGCTGCGAGTGACAGAAGAGTTCATTTGTGATGAATTAGTCACCCTAAATCAACACCATAGAAACACAAGCCTTGACCAGCCCTTGTTACAAGGCCTAAATAAACGCAGCAGGCTTCCCCACTGGTTTAAGAGAGCTCCAGCTTCACCACCGAGCGCGATTCCCAGGAATCTGGCATTACAGCAGGCACTAAGTGGCATGACGAGAGTCTTCTTGTTGAAGGAGGAAAAAAATTTAGCTCCCGGTATACAGCGTTAACGGGACTGAAAGTCTCATCGTTGCGTTCAAGCGGGATGTTGCAGCGTGATCACAGGAGCTGCCAGCTTTTTGGGTAAGATGGGATCCCAAAAAAATAATAATCAGTGTATCCCTGGACCTGCCTGCGCTGAAGAGACAAGGCTGGGGCATCACAGTGGGGTATTTCCAATTTATGGGAGGAAAAAAACCCCACACACCTGAGTCATGTTCATCTCTGAGGCCGCCCCAGCGCCAGGAATATTTGCATGTGTGCAGACAGAAGAGGGTAAAAGCTACAAGTGAACACCCCCGGGACCAGACTAACTCCCACCAGCTCCTCAGACAGGAGCTCTGCCTTGCACACAAGCTCCTGAATGTCAGCTTGTCGTAGCGATGTCATCTCGTTCATTACTCAGATTAATTCTTCGCTTTCTCACCCCCCCACCTTTCATCCACGCTGAACTCCAGCCCATACACCCATCACTCTCTCCAGCCCCAAGCGTTCCCGAAAAACTTTGGTTTCCTTAAGAGCCAGGAGCAGGGCAGTGATTTCTCGGCAGATCTCTATCAGCTGATTAAATCACAACTAGAAATGCAGCAGCCGCGGGTTAAAAGAGACAAGAACACCAAGCCAGAAGGGAGGAGGGGGCGGAAAAAGAGCAAGAAGAAACCCAGAAATCAAACAAAACCAGGAGGACATCCCCGTGTCATCTCTCACCAAGGAGACGAAAGGTAAAACAAACCCAGTGGCCACCAGACCTCCGCGTTAACGGCTGTTTTACCTTGAGGTGAAGCTTTGGATGGAATTACAGCTTATTGCTGCAGATCAGGGAGCCTACGGAAGGCATCGGACCCACGAGCCAAGCTCTGCTGAGGCCCTGGTCCTCCCCGGCCAGCCGGGCTGCTGGCCCAGACCAGGACGGCTATTTACCTGCGGCGGGTGGCCAGGGAGCGTGACTAGGAGGAGCTGGCTCCTAGGTCTCTGCTTCTCTTGCCTGTCTGGACTAGCCGATGGGTAAATCGAGAGCCGAGCACTGCCACGGCACGTGATGCCACGCAGAGTCATGCCCTGCCCTCGACAGGCAGTTCCTTCTCCAGCAATTTTACTGCTACTTAAGGAAGTGAGTGGGTGAGCAGGGTTAAAATTGTTCCCCTCTACTGAGAAATCTGCGGGTGATTCTGCTTTTCTCCTTCCCAGACATGAGCTGTAGCAATCCCATTCCCCCCACATCAGCCATTTTCGGTTCAGCTCGCCCTGGAGCAGAACGCGCTCTGGCCAGGTACGTCTGGGCTGCAGAAAGAAAGAGAAATGACATTTTCCGTGGTCGCGACTGCAGTGTCTGCGAGGAGAGGAGTCTGCTAAGCACTGTCCCCGACCGGCCAGAAGTTAAGCATCACCCCTCCTACGATTAGGTCTATACATTACCCACAGATTTAGGCACCCAGCGCCGTCGGTGCCTCAGATCCCACCTCATCCTTTTCCCTGCTACGTCTGCGTAGCAAAGATCACACGACCCACGGTCACAGGCGTTTTTTGTCACAATGCACTTCGCTGCTTTGAAATTCTGTCGTCCACAAGAAGTAAAAGAAGCAGAAGGCAGCGTTTCTCGCAGCGCAGTAGCCCTGTGCACGTGCAACGGTCCCGGTACAGACACCGGGTCTCCCGCCCTGCTACGGTGAGGGACAGTTTGTGTGTCAAGAGCATCAGGCAGCCCAACCACACTGGTTTTTGTGCCCTCTCCCAGTAACGTGCAGCGTCAACAAGGAGGACAGTGTGGGAGGCCACCCAGGGCAGCAGCCAGAACACAAAAAAAAAACAGGTTTCTCCTCCTCTGTCCAAGGCTGACCAGACCACAGGATTACTCGAGTGTCTGAGCGTGAAGCAGAGAGGCTCGGCGAACAATCGCCTCTCCTTTGAGTGTGCCAGCGAGAGCACAACTTGAAACTCCAGTTATCAGGCACAGACAGGTACGAGAACTGCCTGCACCCAGATGCCAGGACAAAAGGCTAGAGGAACGCAACGTGCCAGGACTACCGGGTTGAAAAGAGCTCTCCCCCTTTGGGAAGAGTCCCCAAAATAGAGATTTTTTTAAGCTCAATATCAGGAACTAGTCAGCACCATCCCTGCATTCAGTGTAAGCCAGGCTAGGGAAATAAAATCTCTCTTCACCCGGTGAAAACAGCACCAAGTTAAGAGAGTCTCCTGTCCAAGAGGGCACAAGGGCCTCGGGAAGATGCGGATCGATGAGAGACAAGTGCTTCTTCTCAGGCCGCGTTTCCCAGGGCATCGCCTTCAAGCTCTACACGTGGCAGCCGGTACTCACCGCCCCTCCCGGGACACAAAGGTGAGCTAACGCTCGCAGGTCTAATGAAGGACACCGCATGTTCTGCAAAACTAAGCAAGTCTAAATATAGACCACGCTTGTATCTTATCTTGCGTTCTGTTAAACGGGCGTATTTATGGAGCTATGAGTGCTTATAAATAAGGAACCCTCCATGTCAGCACTATCCACGGCCCTGCAGGGGTGAGAAGCGAAGCCTTTACAGACCTGACATGACACACAGCGCCCAAAGCCCTGTCCCTCGCCTGGCAGCGGGTGACAGACGGCACAGGGCGCCAGCCTGCCCGGCGGGCAAGGCAACGGTCACTCGCCCCCACCACCGGTCGCCTCGCCCATCGCGCCAGCCCATCGTAGGAGGCTTCTTGCCCAAGCGAGTTGGAGGAGTGGGAGCACTGATAAAAGCAGGAGATGTGCGGCGCAGCCGGGCATTGGGAAATTGAGGTAGCACCTACGCGAGCGGGGCAGCCAGCTCGCAGCAGTCAGGAGGGGAAGGCTCGTGGCAAAGGAGAGCGCAGGTTTCTGGTGTGCAAACCCTTCGGAAAAGGCACAGACTTTTCAGGAGAGTGTAGAAAGGCATCGTGTGTTAAGAATCCTCTTTTCAACCTAACTCACCTCATCCAGCACACCAGCGCTTCCACCAAAAACCTCTGGGAACCGTGAACACGCACAGGACCTTTGTTTAAGGCAGGAGAGTCACTCACCAGTGTCCCACTGACCGGGAAACAAAAAAAAACACAGCTCAGAAGTCACGTCAGCAGGTCCCGACGCCTTGGGCAGACAGCATGTATTCCTGGCAATGAGGAAACTACTTTTAGATATACTGATAAAGGTTCCAGGTATTGTTTTTCATCACTTTTACACCCCGTTTCCATTTATTAGTAGCCAAAAGTCACTTACACGTGAGGTTTACACTGATACTGCCGTTAAGCGCCACAGATAAGAAAACAGTACCGGAGCGGCAGCTGATTCAGCAAACACTTAAAACAAAGGTGGAAGCAGGGGAGAGCGGCACCGGTGACTCCCCTGCCACATCGGTCCTTCAGCCGAAGTCACAGCGAGGTCTCTCGACTATAAGAGGAGACCCATTCCTCAGCCATGGCATCTGCTTCTTCAGGACACTGCTGAGAAGCTCCATTTTAAAGCCTTTGAGAGTCTCTGACCTTCCTTATCTCCCTGGACTTTTGCTCCCTTTGTCATTTATGTTCCTCACGCCCTGGTTTAACCGTCCTTCCCTCTCACAACCCCACGGGCACAAGCTGTCCTTGCAGGCTGCCAGCCCGGCACCGGCACACAGGTCTTGTTCAGGGGGAAAAAAAAAAAAAGTACTTTTCATGTTTAGAAGAGAATAGCTCAACTGGAAGGGCCCTACAACAATCAGCTAGTCCAACTCCATTTTCTTCAGTTGTCCTCTTCTACAGCGGGTACAACATCAGAGACAAATTTAACACCAACAGCCCCAATCAGAGGGGCGCTTTCCACGATCGCTGCGTTAACACCCAGCTCTAAGTTGTGTGGCTCAATCTCTTTATTTCAAGAAGCGGCTCCGTTTGCATTCCTCTCATTTGGGGGTTAGGTTTGAATCCCCACCCTTGCAGAGCTATTCTAAATTTAATGCCACGGCCTCATGCCCGGCACAGGGTGTTGCCAGATAGCAGGGGGTGTCCACGTGGGCCGGAGTGGGCAACTATCGCACTGGAGTGGGCAACAAAGAGGGTAACTGGGAAACTGCAGTGCAGCAGCTGTCACCTCTGGATCTCCCAAAACACGCTCTCAAGCGAGGCGGCGGGGGGAAGAAAACCATCAACAGAAACCAGATGCTCCACGCCTGCCCTCCGTGGGCTGCGAGACGAGCAGCCGGCTGTCGCAACAACTTTCACCCAAAAAGGCAGCGGCTGTTTTTGCACCACCACCTCCCCAATCTTTCTGCCTCGGTGATGCACGGCGAGCTCCGAGCCGTTTCACGCGAGTGACGCAAACCCCAGCGCCGAGCGCTGCATCGCTCCGCTGCCACCTCTTACCCAAGAGACCCAACCAGGAGGTTACCCAAAGGGGGGGAACCACCCCCTCGCAGTTACCATTAGGAAAGAGCCGGTGGCAAACAGAGCCACTTCTGCAGGAGCCGGGGCAGCCGCCGTCCGCATCGCAGGTTCCCGGCATCTCCGGCGGCGAGGAGGAACCGTGATGCAGACAGTTCTCCACCCGGGGCTGCTGCGTCCAGCAGCTGGGAGAGTTCAGTCCTGCGGGTTGGGACAATGCCCAGCACCCAGACACGTTCCCCCATCAACGTGATTATCATTATTTAAACGCCACCTGCATTTATTCACTTGCCACCTGCGTCACATTCAAATGCGAAAGGGCACCGCGTAAAACCCACTGCCCACAAGACAACTCCAAAACAGGACGCCCCATACACACAAGTGGGATTTAATTCCTTCCATGTAACGTGGTTTTAGGAAAGTCCCTTGGAGCAGCGACCGATGCCCACCCACGAAACAGCCCCCGCGCCTAACTGCGGCCAGGCATGTCTTTCCTCCAGCTGATCGCCCTCGTTTGTGGGCATAATTGGAGCGAGGAGGTTCACGCCAGAGCAATCAGACCTTACCCTGCACCCCAGACACACATCCCCTTCCTCCTGTAGGTGTTGTGCGGCCACGGACTCACACTCCCTTGCACAAGTAGGGGAAGATGTGCCGCAGCTCGGCTCAGAGCTTCCCCCCCTCACCTCCACGCTCAAGACGTGGAGTGGGAGAGACAGACCCACTTCCAACCGCTTTTAACTCTTGATTATTCCTCTCCCGGTGACTTGACACTTCAGCGTTTCCCCTTCACAAGCCACAGGAAGTTTGGGCCAGACTGACTTCGCTTTGGCTCAGCGACAGCAGGTTAAAAATTATTTCTGAGTGCACCTCTAGCCACAGAGAGAGACAGCCGCTTCTCCAGTTAGCTATTAAATGGAAAAAGAGCCTAGATTATCCAGTTATTTTGTCTTAAGTACATTGGGATTCAGGAAACAAACATCTTGTGAAAAACTAACTGACCCGAGGCAAATTCTTGCCTGATGAAAAAAACTATTTTTGTGCTTCGTGCCTTTGTTATTCAAAATCCCGTTGCGAGATCTTACACCCGATCTGTTTACAGACAAGCACGGATCTCCAGCAGACATCTGCCAACGCCTCCTGCACCTGACCGACCTTCCTCGCTCCTCTTCCTCGGGGTGTGTGGGGGGGTACGCGATGCCGGAGGGACGGCTCTCCAAGCCACGCAACGCCAACACGTGGCTCCCAGCGCTACCCAACCTCAGCCAGGCACATTTATTTTTTTCACCCTACCTCCCAGTTAAGCACGCTTTGACAAGGCCCATCCAAAAGCCACCGTGCAGCCAACCCGATCTGATTTGACTCAGTTTTAACCGGCTGCTTTGGAGAAGGAAGAAGAGGTTTTATTCAAATGAGTAATTACAGCCTTTAGCTTCCTCCCCCAAAGCAGACAGGTTAAGCATTCCTCCCCGGGCAGAGGCACTCGGAGCACTAACCCAAGGCAGCCCGGCTCGCTCTCGCTCCCCGGCAGATGTGGAGGAAGCACCGACAGTGTCCGTAGACCGGAGCAGGACACCGAGCAGATGTTTGTCTCCCTTCAAGAGGAGACTGCACGTTGCCCCAAGATCACTGGTGCTCCTTTAACCGAGTCCTCGGAGGAAGATGAGTCACTGCCCAGCTCGTGTGGGAGGAGAGCACGCCACAAAACGCTGCAAAGCCAGGGCTGGCTTCTCGTGAAAACCAGTTTCTGAAGAAACTCTTAATGCTGAAGTCTCCAGCCCCAGGCTCAAATAAGGAGGGGGGGAAAGAGGAAGGAGCAGCTCACCCCAGGGAACAGGCACCTCTACCTGCCCTACGGCAGCCACCCGCAGCCCCCCGGGGCCCTTTGGGTGCTCAGTCCTGGCCCCGGGGTGCTCTGCTTGGTCTAAGGAAAAAGAAAACCCCCCCCTCGTCCTCGTGTAGGAGGTGCAGGAAGATTCCCCCGGTACCTTCGTTTTCTTTGCACTGGGAACTCGCAGCTGAAAGATCACATCCGACACGGCCAACGGGATCGCTCGGCGACGGATGAAAAGTCACTGGGGAATTACAAAGGCGTGCAATTACAGCCGTGCTGGGGTCTCAGCCTGGTGTTCAAAATCTCCCCCCCCCCCCCGCGCCCCTGCTTCAAAAAAATTGATAGATTTTACATTTAAGATGCATTTTAAAGCTGATCATTAATCAGGAACTCTTGAATCAGAAACCAGCCTGTTGACCAGAAACAGGCTGGAAACCCTAAAACACCAGTTAAGCACCCCAACAGCACCCGGGTAATTCACCAGTTTCAGAGCCCCCCCCCAGGAAGGGTTTGGGGAGCCCCAGAGAGGGACACGCAGGGACAGGACATGGGGAGAGGGGACAGGGGTGACTTCCCACGATGAGGGGTGGAGGGTCGAGCTCAGTATGGGGCTGAGGGGTGCAGAGGTGGGGGGGGGGTGACACCAATGAGGGGTACACGACTGGGACCAGCTTCTCCGCATCCTCACGGTGACCCCAGGGGGAATCACCAACCAAACCAGAAAGCGTTAAGTCAGCCAGAATTTTTTGGGGGAACCCCCCCCACCGCAGTGACATTCACCCCCCAGCTCCAAGCTGAACCCTCACTTCTGAGCCCAGTAAGAGGGGGGGGGGAAGGTCAGACCTGAAACTGGGCAGCACTGGGGAGACCTTGACACCCTCCCAGCCCAGGTGCCACCCCAGAACTCACAGGGGGGGACTGCAACCCCCCCCAAACCTAAGGGCACCCCAGTTTTAGCAGGGAAAGCCCTTAACAGCCCAGCGAGCCCCCAGCTGAGGGGACATAGAGGGTAGCAGAGGGCCCCCCACAGGACCCCCAAATTTGTGTGGGGGGGTTAAACATATATAGGGTCCCCAAACCACGATAGGGAATACGAGGAGCCCCATACCCACACAGGACCCCAAACCAAGGGGCACACAGGGCCCCGGGGGAGCCCCGATACCCACACGGGACCCCCAAAAGCGAGGGGGGGGGGGGACACTCGGTGCGCTCCCCATACCACCCCCCCCCCCCCCCCCCCCGGGACCCTCCAACCGGCAGAGGGTACTGGAGGGTGATCCCATGCCCGTACCTCTCTGGCCACGGGGGGCGCCGGTGGCCCCCCCCCGACCCGTATGCCCCGGTCCGTGGGGACACCGGGGGTTTCCCCACAGCGATAACCGCCCCCCGCCCACCCCCGGCGGGCACCACCCGCGCCCCGGCGACCACCGGAGCCACCGCCGCCCCCGAGATGCGGCTCAAAGCGCGCACCGAGTGGGGGTTTCCCTCAGAAACAGCGTCCCCGCGGACCCCCGGTACCCCCCACGCCGAACCCCGGTACCTGCGCTCCCGGCGCCCCCTCCCTCCCCCACCGCCCCGGAGCCGCCTTTTGACGGGAACCGGCCGGCGCCGCGCCCCGCCCCTCGCTGAGACCACGCCCCCTCCGGCACACGCCCCTCCCCTGCCCCGCCAATGCCAGCGCAGCACCTCCTCGGTACCGCCCCTTTGGGGGCGGGCCCGCTCTGGCACCGCCTACCAGCACCGTATAAGGTTCGCCCCGCGCGAATCCCCGCCCACTGGGGGCGTGGCGAGGGCTGGCGGGAGATTGCACGTGGTTGCCTGCACGGCGGCGGGGGCGGAGGCGGAGGCGGAGGCGGAGGCGGAGGCGGAGGCGGAGGCGGAGGCGGCGGGGGCGGGGGCGGCTGCCCGGCTTTGGGGACCCCGACCACCGGCACCCCCCCGTGCCCAGCCCGGTCCCCGCCTTCGGCCCAGCCCCTGCCCGTGCTGCCCCGCTGCCGTGGCCCGCGGGGAGCCCTGTGCCCCGCCGGCGTGATGCGGTTTTGAAGAACGTAAAATGATTTCTTGCCCATTTGGACAATTATTCTCTCACCCCATGAGCCCCTCCGCAGTCTGGAAGGGGAATCGGGGAAAAAACAAGGAAACCCGAGGGTTGAAATATGAACAGATTTAATAGAATAACACTAAATAATTAACATAATTAACAAATATTGGTCACAATATAGAATACACAAGGATTATACTCAGCCTGTTCTATCCGTAGAAGCTGTGCGCTCCCAGCAGTGACAGCAAATGTGGGACACTGTGAGCGCTGTGGCTTCAGGAGGAAGAGAAGGGCTCGGGGGTCCGGCAGCGGGGCAAGGAGTTCTCAGGATGGCAGCCGTCACGGGAGAGTGAGAACTCCTCAGCAAACTTTCTAATTTATAGTGAATGTGATGTTCGTGGTATGAAATAACCCTGTTGCCCAGCTTGGGTCAAGTGCCCGGGTCTTGCTCCTCCTCATCCCTGCACCTGGCGAGCTCGAAAACACCGAGACCTTGAAACCCGCACACCATAGCTGGCTAGAAAGTAAATATTTTCACACATTCAGACTCTAGAGTCTTCTAAAAGTGCAGTTTTCCCAAACATTAGAAGAGAAATTAGTTTTGTGTCGCTCAAACTGGGACATGGGGGCTTCAGGGATGCTGCTGGGGGGCTTTTGGTGTGCCGCTGCCTGGCACTTTTGGGGGCACAACCCCTCCAGAAAGCCCAGTGGGCTCAGGCGGCTTACCCATTTCCTCCAGGGCTGCGCTCAGCCTCTTACTGGGAGAGAGCAAACACCACCAGCACAATAGTGCCCCCCCCAGCACTCCTGGGCAAACTGCCTCCCTGTCGCCTTGGGTGTCCCCACCGCCTTCCACCTTCGCTCGGGTGTCTCCTGGAAGCCCGGAGGTTGGAGAGCTCCGTCCCAGGAGGCCCAGGGGCTGCTGCACTTCTGGATTTCGAAGTAACAACCCACCACGTACTGGGAGCGCTCGCTGCATTCATCCCCCAGCAAACCATCTCCGTCTGGCTTCTGCAGCATTTTCTGGGCTTGTCTCCCTCCTCTCCCGTTTTCGGGAGGACACCCAAGAGACCTGCCACTGCAAAACCTCCATCTGGCCCAGAAAGCCACCGGCACCCCGGGTGCATCCCCAGCAGCGTGGCCAGCAGGGCGAGGGGGGGGGACTGTGCCCCTCTGCTCTGCTCTGGGGAGCCCCCCCTGCAGCGCTGCCTCCAGCTCGGGGGGGGCCCAACAGCAGAAGGACACGGAGCTGTTGGAGCGGGGCCGGAGGAGGGCCCGGAGATGCTGCGAGGGCTGAGCCCCTCTGCGGGGAGGACAGGCTGGGAGAGGGGGTGTTCAGCCTGGAGAGGAGAAGGCTCCGCGGAGACCTCAGAGCCTCTTCCAGTGCCTAAAGGGGCTCCAGGAGAGCTGGGGGGGGACTCTGGGTCAGGGAGGGGAGCCATGGGACGAGGAGATATCACGAAGAACTTCTTGACTGTGAGGGCGGTGAGCCCCTGGCCCATGGTGCCCCGAGAAGCTGTGGCTGCCCCATCCCTGGAGGTGTCCAAGGCCGGGTTGGACGGGGCTGGGAGCACCCTGGGCTGGGGGGAGGTGTCCCTGCCCAGGGCAGGGGGTGGCACTGGGTGAGCTTTAATGTCCCTCCCAACCCAAACCCTTCTGTGATTCTGTGATTCCATGTGCAAGTCACAGGGATGCGATGATGAGCAGCTGTGGCCCCGATTCCCTCATGCGTCGGGGACTGAGGTGGAAAAGCAGCAGGAAGGGGGCTGGAAAACAGCTATAACCGCCACAGGTTGTGACAGAGGCAACAAATTAAACCTCTCATCAGCTGCAAGCCTTCCCCATAGCTTGGGGCACAAACCCGGCCGTGGCTGCAGGAATCGGTGGCTTTGGCAGGAGAAGAGGTTTTTACGGGGTTGAGGAGCACATCACAGCGGTCCGGGCGAGGTGAGGGCAGCGCAGCATCTTCTGCACAAAGGCTTGGGATGTATTTTAATATTTAAACACCTGCGATGGTGGAAATCAGCGGCGGTGGGATGGGTATGCGCAGCTTTGCCCGTGCAAAATCACCCCGGCCCCGTCCGCAGCCCACTCCCCGCCCTCCCGAAAAAGTTCTGCGCCACTAAATTATCCCTAATCATCTCCCATTTCTTCCCAGACGTTGTTTTCTCTCATTTGCCTCGTTAAATCAATTTGAAAACGGTTAGCGGAACGCTTCCCCCACGCAAATTAGAGCTGTTGAACCCGGTGATTGCAGCTGAGGGGCGGCGATTGCCGTCTGCTTCGCTCGTGTGCGTCGGGGGCTCATTTTCTCTGGGGATTTTGGGTTTAGGGGACACTTAATAAACCCGAGGAACATCACGCAGGGGCTTTCTCAAAGCATTTCTTGCTGCTTTATAACGGGGTGGCCGCACCCCGGGTGGGTTTTTGAGGATGGAGAGGGAAAAACTTTCAAACATGCCGAGTTTTTCAGAGCGAGGGGGTGTCACGCGCCCGGGCGATGGAGCAGCTTTGGGTTGGGGCTGCGACACCGCCCGAACCGGCTCAGCCCAAACCCCCACGCTCCGAGTTTGCCTCCCGTCACCGGTAATGGGATTTTGGGTGGTCGAGGTCAGTCCTTGTCACCCGGCTGGTTGCATTGTCCCAAATACCACCAGGAGCAGCCGAACGCGGGTGTCCTGCGGTCGCTTGGTCCCCAGACCTGCGAGGGCTTTGCATGGGCTCGGTCCGCGCTGCGGCACGTCGAGGACCAGCCGGAGCAGCCCGGAGGCTGCGAACAGCCACAATTCTGCCCAGAACATGCCCGCCCATGGTCATACACGTCTGCAGCACCGGGAGCTGCACCGAGGCACCCGCCGATGCTGCTGTCTGTAGTCCAGAGGCAGAGATCTCCCTCAGCTCTCCCTCTGCCCTCAACCTGATCTGAGCATCAGAAAAATAGGAGAACTCTCTCCAGGCTGTCATCACAGAATCACAGAAGGGTTTGGGTTGGAAGGGACCTTAAAGACCATCCAGTGCCACCCCCTGCCCTGGGCAGGGACACCTCCCACCAGCCCAGGGTGCTCCCAGCCCCGTCCAACCCGGCCTTGAACACCTCCAGGGATGGGGCAGCCACGGCTTCTCGGGGCAGCCTGCACCAGGGGCTCACCACCCTCACGGTCAACAATTTCTTCCTCATATCTCATCTAAATCTCCCCTCTTTCAGTGTCAAACTGTTCCCCCTCGTCCCGTCGCTCCCCTCCCTGACCCAGAGTCCCCCCCAGCTCTCCTGGAGCCCCTTCAGGCACTGGAAGGGGCTCTGAGGTCTCCGCGGAGCCTTCTCCTCTCCAGGCTGAACATCCCCCCCTCTCCCCGCCTGTCCTCCCTGCAGAGGGGCTCAGCCCTCGCAGCATCTCCAGGCCCTCCTCCGGCCCCGCTCCGACAGCTCCGTGTCCTTCTGATGTCCTCACATCCTCGGTGCCGTACGGAGTGGTGCACATGGGCTGCAGAATCCCTCCGGCGCGGCAGCCGGGGGATGCGTGGGGATGCAGGAGGGTTTAATTCTGGCCTGATAAACGGGGTGGGAACGGCGACCGAGAACTGGGACCATCACTCGGCATCTTCGTGCTGCTCCAGCGTGGGAAAAAGGGGTCCCTCGGCTCGGCGGGTCTCGGCTGGGGGGCGGTGGGGCTGGGGGAGGATGATGATGGTTCCGCAGCCGGGGTGGGGGGGGGGAGGAATCAAAGCCACCGGCGCAGCCGAGTCATGTCACCTCCCCGCATCACCCCAATGGATGAGGCAATAAAAGCACAAACACAACAGCGATGGAACCCCCCCTGCAGCCGCCCGAGGGACGTCCCCGGGTGGGGGGATACCCCATCTCTGTGTCGTCGTCCCCCCCCAGGGCCACCCTCTCCCAGGGGTGACTCACGCTCTTGCTCCATCCCCCTCGGTGAGCGAAGGTTTTCTCGGGAAGCGGTTGCAAAATCCCCACCGACGTGGCGATGCGCCCAGCGGGGCGCGGCTTGTCTGTCCGCCCCCCCCCCCCGCCTTTCCGTCCGTCCCCCGCCGGCTTTGGGGAGAAAACGGGTTAAAAAGGGGAAGAGAAGAAATTAAACCCAGGACACAACGTGGCAAGAGGGGCTAAGGGGGCTGCCATGGGGTTTTGCACTGATGGCTTTTGGGGACAGCATCTTCCCTCTCTCTGGAGATTCTCTGTTGTGTAATATAGGGTTGAGCTCACCCCAAAGCCCATCCCCGGGGGGGCTCACTGTGGGTTTCCCCACTCCTCATCCCCTCTCAAGGCACTGTTGGCAGTGTCCATCCGTGCCGGTGTCTGTCTGCACGGGTCCATACTGCACCCAGCACCTTCCGCGGGTGGGCAACAGCCCGAGATGCACAGCCCACAATTAGGCAATTAGCGCTGGGAGGGGGGGAAAGGCGACGCGGGAAGCCTCCCTCTCCCTGGCATTTTGCTCCTGGGAAGGAGAAAATAAATGATCCATAAAGTTTCCATCGGGGACGCAAGGGGAGAGCAGCTCCGACTGCCGCCGTGCGCGGGAGGCGTCTGCCTCTGGAACACACCAGGCCGGCGGAAATATTTAATTTTTTGCCCTAAACTTTATTTCGATGGTTTGGGCGATTATGAGGGGAAGGAATTCAGGTTTCCACTAAGCTCTCACACGTTTATTGCGGCGGGAGGGGGGGAAAAACAACCCCAACCCACCAGCGTTTGCACGGGAGGGAGTTTATTAAATAAATGTTGACCCAAATGAGGCGGTTTCGGTTGCTCCTGTCCTGGAGCCGTCGCGGCTGAGGGTGGTGGGAGGAAAGGCTGGTTGGACTTCCCCCCCCCCCCCATCCCCAAATAAAAATTAAGAGGTTTAGAAACAGTAGAGATGTTGTGTGGCATCATGGCCAGTCGCAGGGTGACGCTGCACTGGAGCCTTCGAGCTGGAAAACAGGGAAAAAAAATAAGAAATAAAACCTTCAGGAGAGTTGGGGAGGGGGTAATAAAGGAGACAGAGCAAAGCCCAAGCGCCCGGCGCTGCCACCATGATGGAGGGGCTGTTTTGGGGAGAATTGGGGGTTTTCCGCAGTTTTTATCCCCGTGACGGGGGCTTCCCCGGGGTCAGGGCACTGGGACCCCCGGACCAACACCCCCGAGCAGCACCGGGGGGAGAATAAGGTGATGTCTGGGGAGACCACAGCAAAGAAGGGAGCGTGCCAAGCTCGCATGGCCCTGCACGCTTTGCACGAGCACGCACAATCTTGCACAGCCTCCCCCCGGCAGGAACAGCCTCACACTGCTCAGCCACCTTCCACAAGCACACACGAGCGTGCACAAGCGTGCATGGCCTCGCATGAGCTTGCACGAGCGTACGCAGCGTCGCACAAACACACACAAGAACACACAAGCACGCACGGCCTCGCACGAGCGTGCACACACACAGCTTTACACAGCCTCGCACGAGCAAGCACGGCCTCGCGTGAGCTTGCACGAGCATGCACAAGCGCACACGGCATCGCAGGAGTGCACATGGGTACACAGAAACCCTCATAGTGGTGTGGGAAAGCTCCATACTGGGACGGGTAAGCTCATACTGGTGTATGAAGGTTCCACACTGGGATGGGGGCGCTCGTACTGGTGTGGGAAAGCTCCATACTGGGAGGTGGGGGTCCTCATACTGGTTTGGGAAAGCTCCATACTGGGACAGGCATGCTCATACTGGTGTGGGAAAGCCCATACTGGGACGGGTAAGCTCATACTGGTGTGGGAAAGCTCCATACTGGGATGGGGTCCTCATACTGGTTTGGGAAAGCTCCATACTGGGACAGGCATGCTCATACTGGTGTGGGAAAGCCCATACTGGGATGGGTAAGCTCATACTGGTGTGGGAAAGCTCCATACTGGGAGGTGGGGGTCCTCATACTGGTTTGGGAAAGCTCCATACTGGGACAGGCATGCTCATACTGGTGTGGGAAAGCCCATACTGGGACGGGTAAGCTCATACTGGTGTGGGAAAGCTCCATACTGGGATGGGGTCCTCATACTGGTTTGGGAAAGCTCCATACTGGGACAGGCATGCTCATACTGGTGTGGGAAAGCTCCATACTGGGATGGGGTCCTCATACTGGTTTGGGAAAGATCCATACTGGGACAGGCATGCTCATACTGGTGTGGGAAAGCCCATACTGGGATGGGTAAGCTCATACTGGTGTGGGAAAGCTCCATACTGGGATGGGGTCCTCATACTGGTTTGGGAAAGATCCATACTGGGACAGGCATGCTCATACTGGTGTGGGAAAGCCCATACTGGGATGGGTAAGCTCATACTGGTGTGGGAAAGCTCCATACTGGGATGGGGTCCTCATACTGGTTTGGGAAAGCTCCATACTGGGACAGGCATGCTCATACTGGTGTGGGAAAGCCCATACTGGGACGGGTAAGCTCATACTGGTGTGGGAAAGCTCCATACTGGGAGGGGGTCCTCATACTGGTTTGGGAAAGCTCCATACTGGGACAGGCATGCTCATACTGGTGTGGGAAAGCCCATACTGGGATGGGTAAGCTCATACTGGTGTGGGAAAGCTCCATACTGGGATGGGGTCCTCATACTGGTTTGGGAAAGCTCCATACTGGGACAGGCATGCTCATACTGGTGTGGGAAAGCCCATACTGGGATGGGTAAGCTCATACTGGTGTGGGAAAGCTCCATACTGGGAGGTGGGGGTCCTCATACTGGTTTGGGAAAGCTCCATACTGGGACAGGCATGCTCATACTGGTGTGGGAAAGCCCATACTGGGACGGGTAAGCTCATACTGGTGTGGGAAAGCTCCATACTGGGATGGGGTCCTCATACTGGTTTGGGAAAGCTCCATACTGGGACAGGCATGCTCATGCTGGTGTGGGAAAGCTCCATACTGGGATGGGGTCCTCATACTGGTTTGGGAAAGATCCATACTGGGACAGGCATGCTCATACTGGTGTGGGAAAGCCCATACTGGGATGGGTAAGCTCATACTGGTGTGGGAAAGCTCCATACTGGGATGGGGTCCTCATACTGGTTTGGGAAAGATCCATACTGGGACAGGCATGCTCATACTGGTGTGGGAAAGCCCATACTGGGATGGGTAAGCTCATACTGGTGTGGGAAAGCTCCATACTGGGATGGGGTCCTCATACTGGTTTGGGAAAGCTCCATACTGGGACAGGCATGCTCATACTGGTGTGGGAAAGCCCATACTGGGACGGGTAAGCTCATACTGGTGTGGGAAAGCTCCATACTGGGAGGGGGTCCTCATACTGGTTTGGGAAAGCTCCATACTGGGACAGGCATGCTCATACTGGTGTGGGAAAGCCCATACTGGGATGGGTAAGCTCATACTGGTGTGGGAAAGCTCCATACTGGGATGGGGTCCTCATACTGGTTTGGGAAAGCTCCATACTGGGACAGGCATGCTTATACTGGTGTGGGAAAGCCCATACTGGGATGGGTAAGCTCATACTGGTGTGGGAAAGCTCCATACTGGGATGGGGTCCTCATACTGGTTTGGGAAAGCTCCATACTGGGACAGGCATGCTTATACTGGTGTGGGAAAGCCCATACTGGGATGGGGTCCTCATACTGGTTTGGGAAAGATCCATACTGGGACAGGCATGCTCATACTGGTGTGGGAAAGCCCATACTGGGATGGGTAAGCTCATACTGGTGTGGGAAAGCTCCATACTGGGATGGGGTCCTCATACTGGTTTGGGAAAGCTCCATACTGGGACAGGCATGCTCATACTGGTGTGGGAAAGCCCATACTGGGATGGGTAAGCTCATACTGGTGTGGGAAAGCTCCATACTGGGATGGGGTCCTCATACTGGTTTGGGAAAGCTCCATACTGGGACAGGCATGCTTATACTGGTGTGGGAAAGCCCATACTGGGATGGGTAAGCTCATACTGGTGTGGGAAAGCTCCATACTGGGATGTGGGTCCTCATACTGGTTTGGGAAAGCTCCATACTGGGACAGGCATGCTCATACTGGTGTGGGAAAGCCCATACTGGGACGGGTAAGCTCATACTGGTGTGAGAAAGCTCCATACTGGGATGGGGTCCTCATACTGGTTTGGGAAAGCTCCATACTGGGACAGGCATGCTCATACTGGTGTGGGAAAGCCCCACAGTGGGACGGGAGCCCTCATACTGGCGTGGGAAAACTCCATGCTGGGACGACTGACCTCAAACTGGTGTCGGAAAGTTCCATACCGGGATGGGGCCATGCATACTGGTGTGGGAAAGCGCCATACTGGGACAGTAACCCTCATACTGGTATGGGGTTACTGGTTTCTCTCTGCGCATGCGCGCTCTGCCCTGCGTGCCGCCCCCGCGACCGCGCATGCGCGAGAAGGGCGGGGCAATCCCCTCAATGCGCGTGCGCACGCGGCCACGCCCACACCCAATTTACCCCGCCCGCGAGGACCCCCCGCGTAGTAGCGGCGCATGCGCAGCTCTGGACACGCCCCCTCAGCCGCGCCAAAAGGGAGGGACCCACGGGCACCGCCCCGCTGCGGTGCAGCGCATGCGCACTGCAGGATCGCCACGCCCGGGCGGGGCGGTTCGTCACGTTGAGGCGGTGCCCACAAAGCCCCGCCCATTTCCCTCCGCGGGGAGGGGCCGCATAGGGCGGGGCGTCAGCGAGGGGGCGGGCTCTGCGGAATCCCGCCCTCTCCATCCCGCCCTGCGCGCTGTGCGCCTGCGCCGGCAGCGGCGGAGGGGTGGGGCCAGCACGAGGCTCCGCCCACCGCCGCCGGGCGGCGTTGTCATAGAGACGGCGGCTGCGCGGGTGGAGGTGCGGCTGCGGCGGCGGGTCTGAGGGGCTGCGCTGGGCCTGGGGGGTCTTTGGGGGTGTCCCCTGGGTGGGGGGGACTGTCTGTCACGGGGGGGCAGGTCCCTGGGTGCTCGTTTGGAGGGAACCGTTGCTTTTTGGGGGCGTTTGAGGGTTTTCGGGGGGGGGGGGGGGGGGGGGGGGGGGGGGGGGGGGGGGGGAGTTGTTTCTGTGTGTGGAGGTAGGTAGGCCCCTGGGGGGGGCGGCGGGGTTATGGGGGTATGTGTAGCGCTGTGTGGTTTTTTTTGGGGGGTGGGGGGTGTCTAGGAAGGCATGGCTAGCTGTGGAGGAGGGGTATGGCTCTGTTTTGGGGGTCCTGGGGGGTGTAGGTCTGTCTCTGTGAAGTTGGGGGGGGGGGGGGGGGAATGTCTCTGCTTTGAGGGGCTGTGTGGGAATGAGCCTCTGCTGAGGTGTGCCGAAGTAGGGTGTCTCTTCTTGTAGGGTGCTGAGGGAGCCAGCCCTAAGTTTGGGGGGCTGGCTGTGGCGGGTGTTGGGCCCCCTGGGAGGGTGTTTGTGTCTGGGGGTGTTTCTCCAAGGGGTGTTGGGAATGGGTGTCCGGGCCTGGGGCCTGTTCCCCTCATGCCTGGAGTTCAGGGTGGGGTTTCCTTCTTGGCCAGAAGCAGGTGGAAAGCCCATTTAATGACCAGGACTGCCTTTGTTGTCCCTGTCCTAGGTTATGCGGCTTTTCTACAGCAGCTGCAATGGGTTCTGCTCTTTCCCTCTCCATTAATAACGCTGCCTCCAGGCAGAGGAAGAAGGCTGAGGATGATGATGATGACTTACTTGATAGCCGGGACCGTGTGGAAGACATTGCCAAGTTTCCGTACGTTGAATTCACGGGTCAGGACAGCATCACCTGTCCCACTTGCCAAGGCACTGGCTGCATACCCACAGGTGAGGGCTTCTCTTAGGCCTAAATGCAAAAGGAAAACGTTGATTGTTTACATGAGTGACTTTGCAAATGTATAGGATTGGTTAATGTGTTCCTTTTCCTTTCCAGAGCAGGTAAATGAGTTGGTGGCTCTGATACCCTACACCGACCAGCGGCTTCGTCCACAGAGAACGTAAGTGTGTAGAGAGTAATTACACTTTGTGAAGAGCAAACAGGGCTCTTTTGTCACTTACTGCCACAACTAAATGCTTCACCCGGTCTGCAGCCTCTCCTTCATCTGGTGGTTTGTTTTCATCCAAGTATGCCAACAAATACAGTTTAGAGTGTAACTTTTAAATGCTTCCTGTGAAATCCCACTGTGGGGTGAAGGTGGAAACAATGATCCTACTCACACGCTGCGTCTCCGCGCCCTTTACTGAAACTTTTAGAAAGAAACTGTCTCACCAACAGCAAAAATACCAGACTGTGAAAGCACATTGGGAGCAAAAATGATTCTTTGGTTACTCATTACCAAAAAATAAACTTTTTAAAAAGGCTGGGGGTTTTGAGCAATTTCAGATATTGAAAACGTTAGAGCAGCGCTTCTGTGTCCCTTCCAGGGAAGAACAAATACGAGTTGTTTGCTGTCTGGGTTGGGTTTCGGGTAGAAGGTCTCTTGCGGCTGCAGACGCTGTGTTAGGGCAAAGGAGGTGACCCCTTCCCTGCCTCTTGCAGGAAGCTGTACGTCCTGCTCTCGGTGCTGCTCTGCCTGCTGATATCGGGGCTGGTGGTTTTCTTCCTGTTCCCACACTCCGTCCTGGTGGACGATGACGGGATTAAAGTGGTTCGCGTTTGGTTTGACAAGAAGAACTCTGCCGTCATTCTTGCCATCACGGTAAATTTTTTGTGTGTCTGTGTTCCTGAGGGAATAAATCCTGTGCTGAGCTGCCGGGAAGGTCGCTGCTACTCGTGTCTCCCCCACTCTTTCCCTCCAGGCCACCTTACGGATCAGGAACTCCAACTTCTACTCTGTGACAGTGACCAGCCTGACCAGTCAGGTGCAGTACATGAACACTGTGGTGGGGACCCAGCAGATCACCAACGTCTCCAGCATCCAGCCGCTGAGCGACAAACTGGTATTCATCTTTCATTGCACAATCTAAGCATCACCAAATCTCATATGAAACCTGTGCGCTACGGCGACTTAACTTGATGATAGTCGACCTGTACCTTAAAGCTTTGCTTGGCAAAAGAGTCTCCTGGCTAGAGTAGCCTGTGCTTTACGCATACCAGCTGAGAGGTGATAGAAGGTGGGAAAGACTCTGAAAAGGGTGGATTTAAGGGAATACTCGAGCAGCATGTGAATGTATCTTTCTTTTCTCTTTCACAGGTGAATTTCACTGTGAGGGCGGAGCTGGGTGGACCTTTCTTCTATGTGTAGTAAGAATGTACTACTATTTGTATATAGCTGGGGAGAGGGCAGGTTTAAGCTGCTTTAATTAGAATTTGCTCTGGAAATTACTTGGTTTAGGCTAACTTCCTGGAAAGTAGCTATGTGCTAGAAATGACTTGAGAGGCCGCTTTGTCGGGATGTTGTGATGTGATTTTTGGACGGTGTCTCGAGTTGAGTTGGCACCGAAGGAAAAATATCATGAGAAGATACCGAGAAACACAAGTGTCTCTGCAACCCTGCTTAGCCCGTGCTGACCTATTTCTTTGTTTCTCTTCCAGTTTCTTTTGCACGTTTCCCAAGGTGAAGGTACATAATATAGTGATCTTCATGAGGTAGGTGGTTCTCTGCTCGGCTCCTGACTCAAAAGGGAATTGCTGCCACAGCAAATCTAGGGTACACGAAGAAAATCCCCCTTGGCAAGCACCCCAGCCTGGTTCACTGTGTCAGCTTTTAATCCAGGCCAGTTGACACAGTTGGGTGAAATGTAAGATAGAGAGGAGAAGACACCAGGTTGCTCCACGCTGAGCTTTCACGTGAGGGGTGGTGTGCCCCGGGGGGCTGTGTTCGCCAGCTCTGCATATCCTGCCCGCCGCAGTGAGCGATCTTGAGCAAAAAATCTGAGAGGTTCTGCAGCTTTCGAGGGGGAAGAGGCGTTACGTGACTAGTGTAAAACCTGCTGGGTTTGTTATTTTGATAGAGGGATTGCTGTCGCTGGTCCTGTCCTCACTAAACTGCTCTTCCCCCTCTCCCAGGACATCGGTGAAGCTCTCGTACATCGGCCACGTGACGCAGAGCGCTTTGGAAACGTACCACTATGTGGATTGCAGTACCAACTCCACAGCTGCCCAGGACCCGCTGCCTCTGCTCTCCGCCTCCATGGGAGGCGCAGCCAAAGCCAAGAGCAAGCCCTGAGGGCGCAGCTGATGCTTTCTGGGGGCGGCTGATTGTGCAGATGGATTCCTAGAAAGGACCAGGAACTTTCAAATGGAAGCGGAGGGACCGCGAGTGACTTTGGTGGGAGATATTTGAAAGCTCTGGGTCCCTTTCACGCTCTTTCACGTGCAGCTGGGCTGCGCTGCTGTCCTGTCCACGAAACCTGCTTGGGGTGTTGTTCATCTGTGAGCACGCAGGGTCCTGCTGCGCCTGCCTTCCTCTTTGGTTCCGAAGAATTAGGTTTGGTTTTTTTTTGGTAGGGAAACTGGACTCTGGAGCTTTATGCTTTGGGGTCTGAAGATCCCAGAGATTTAGGGTTGACTTTTGCAGCTGTTTTGAAGCTTAGCACTGTATCGGGTCCTTTCAGGGTAAACTAATTCTGTGCAATTAATTTATTCCACTTTTTCCTCAGTGGCAGCGTGTCACTGGCTTGTTTCAAAGCAGGGCTTGATAAAAAGGGATAGTTCTCTCAAGGAACGCATAGATAAGGCCTCCACCTCTGTAACTTGCACTAGAAGGAGGCAAAGGAATTGAAACCTTCGAAATGCGCTTCCTCTGTTGCGCAGATTTTGTTTGCTGGCAGCTGAGGCCACCTACAGCAAACCTGTACCAAAACGCCGCCGTCTTAATGAAGATAACCTCAGTCAGTGCAGCGCTGCTGGGGATGCACAAAGGCTCCCTGTGAATTGGACCTTCCTCCTCCTCTTTGCGCGGCTCTGAACCTTCTCCTCCCCGCGTTTGGCAGCTGCGGGGCCTCTGGGGTTTGAAACCAGGGAACTTGTAGCTCAGTGTCACTTTGTACTTGTGCCTGCTGCGAACGAGTGCGGATTTAAACTGATTTTTGTGGGAGTTGGGCGTTTCAAAGACTTGCCTCCCAGGAACCGGCCCTCCCCGCAGATGGTATCGACTGTGCTCTTAAAGCAAACAAACGTGAAAGCTCAGCCCGCTGCAGTTCTCCCTGCGGACTTGCGCTGTTTGCAGCTTGGAGGATTTCATTCCGCTGCTGCCCTTTGTAGTTTTTCTGGAACTTGATGGCTACCGCTGCCCTCATTTCCTCCCCGTCCGCACCTACCCCTTTCTCTGGCCGCCTGTTGGATACGAGGTTGTGCGAGAGTGTGTGTGTACGTGGAAACAAAGCGCAGGTAAAGGCTGCAAGAGAAAAGGTTTTCAATGAGGGATACTTTATTTTGTGCGAGTGTGAAATAAAAACGCACCTTGCCTTTTTTTGTAAGAAGCAACGTTTCTGCCTAGCAGGGGGTTCTAGAACTGAATTCTCCTGATTAAAGCTGCGTTGTACGTTACTGCGCGCTGTCCTTTGTTTGCAAAAAAAAAAAAAAAGTCCCAGTAGAAATCGAGCTTTGTCCTAGAGTTAACGCTCTGTGTCATGAATGGTGTGGTGTCATCTTTTGCCCAGAAGTACCTGTTCTCTTGCTGATGATTTTTAGGGAATGGGGACCAAGAAATTCAGCCAGGGAGCAGCAAACCACCTCCCTGTCCCCCTCCAAGGGGAGCTGGGACCAGTGACGGGAGTCACCCACCCCACTTCACTGCCTGTCACCCCATGTGCTCCCTGCTCCTCTCCATCACGAGCTTCTCATTAACTTTTGTAACCCTCTAACCCCGATTTATGATGAGTTGAGCTTTTGTGGTTTCCTCATCTTCCTCAAAAACAGAGCTTTGCTCTTCACCCATCTCGTTTCCTGGTGGTGCTCACTCCCGGCTGAGATGCGGTTTCTCCTTGCGGGGTGACGCAGCCTCCTGCTCCCCAACATTGCCTTCCCCACCCGTGTCGCTGTCTCGGAGAGACCCCCCACGCTCTCCTGGCTCCTCCGGGCCAGGTCCTACAAGCAGGGTTGATATTTCCACTGGCTGATTATTTTTTTGGGGGGGGGGGGGCGCCCTGGGTGCCTGCAGCAGGAACCCTAAACCCGCCGCTTGGCTGAACAGAGGCGGCTTTACCCCAAATTAGTTGTGCAGCGGGGGTGAGCCGGAGCTCTAATAATTAGGGGTGCCCTCTGGGTCATGTGGCAAAGCACTTGGCCTTTTAAAGGGTGTTTTATTTTGAAAATCCTTCCTAATCCTCCAATCCTTTCTAATGAATTTCCTCTGCCAATGTTTTTTAAAGATCCTCAGGTGCTTTAGCGCAGCAGCAACCTCTCCTGCTGCCAGCTGTGAGTGTTTAAAATTGAGATGAGGGCCCCAAAGTAGCATGTTGGTTTGGGTTTTTTTTTTTAATCCTTTAAAGTCGTAATTTCTCTTAATGAAAAACTGCAGTGCCCGTGCTATCAATGGATGCAAAAAGCTGAGCTTTTAACAAAAGCACTGTCATAAAACTCACAAACTCCCCCAGTCAACTGCTGCCCCTCACGTCCTGCGCGTAAGGCTCAGGCACAGTCATAACTCTCGTGGGGTCGGTGGGCTACTCTCCTTTAAAATAAACAAAATAAAAAAAACACCACTAAAAAACCCTCAACTACTGAATCTTTTCGTCTAATTAGCAAGCGAAGAATTTACATGTGTAACTTTTTATGGAGCCATAAAGGCGCAGCTGCTTTACACGCGATGGCTGCGAACTCTCCCGCCCTCAGTACTGCAAATTATATCCTGAAATTACATTTTTTTACATGTACAAAATGGGCTAAATTCCATGGTGAGGATGGGTAGGAGGGTTAGAGGGCACTGCCATCCTGATTTGCGTGAGGATTGGGCCCAGCATCCCCCTTCCCCACTGGTTTTACTGGTTTCCTTTAACTGGTGACCCGAGCGCTTGCCTCGACTCTGCACTGGGAGAAGGGATCCCTTAACAGAACCTCGTGCTGTGGCATCGGCTCCTGGTGTTTCACGATTTTTTCACTTAAAATGGGTTCCCCCTCCCTTTTTTTGGCTTTTGGGGGGATTTATTTGTTTCGGTGGGGTTTTTTTTCCCCTTTGTGAGGTAGCCTCAACCCAGAAAAGTTGGAGATTTAACCCAAAACCTTCCTTTATCGTGGCTGAGAAAGGCGTTAGACCGCTGCACGCACCGACAAAAACGAAGCTCGGATCGACTTGTACTTTCCACCAAAAGTTTTTTTTTTTTTTTATATCAACTGATGTTAAAAAATACAGACTTGTTTTACAAGAATAGCACCATTATTATTTTTTTTTTTTTTTTGTCGTATTATACATTAGCACTCCTGCTGGTGATACACAGGGGGGGGAGGGATGGGGGCGGGAGGGGATTCGTGATACCCGGATTTGCGAGATCCCTTTTGCAGGGAAGGGCCGTCGTACCTGCCAGTTAGATTCCCACCTCCACCTGACCTAAAAAATAGGTCTTACAGGAAGAGAATAAATAAATAAGACCGTGGGGTTGGTTGGTTGGTTGTTTTTTCTTTTTTTCGTTTGTTTTTAATTTCGCAGCCTGCCCGGACGGCGTTGGAAAGAGGCGGTGGTCCCCGACGGAAGGGCGTCAATCGAGGGGTCGTTGCAGCCATTCAGTGCAGAAGTCGTACGAGCGATTGGAAGGTACTCAGGTCCTCGGGGTGGGTTTGGGGTGGGTTGTTGGTTGGTTGTATTTTTTTTTTAGTTTACTTTTATGGTATTGGGCTGGATTCTTTTTTTAAAAAAAAAAACAAAACAAAACCAAAAAAACAACAAACAACAACAACAAACAAACACACAAATAAAACAATTCTTTTTACAAGAAGCAGACTGGGCCAATATCCACGCCAAACTCCTGATCGGCTCCACCAATGTCCATAGGTGCAATATCTACAATGGGCAGGCGCGAGGTCTTCTGCGATCGGTACTCAATGACTGTCTTGCCCCATTTGCCAGTGTGTTTCTGGGGGAGAAAACACAGAGGAAGGATGTTAGGAGATGCTCTTGAGCCCTTCAAACCAACCCCAACCTCACGGGTTGAACCCCAACTCATTGTCTACGTCTTTCTCTCGCAGGTGCTCGCGGACTTACCGTGCAGCCGTCCTCCAAGACGCTGTACGTGAACCTGCTGTTGCCCTCGGCTCTGATCTCCACGTCGTTGGATCCCTGGATGAGGATGGCTTTCTTCAGGTTGCCCGTCTCCTCGTCCATGTAGGCGATGCTGTTCTTGCAGTGGTAAGTGACGTTCTGGGAGCCTTCGGTGGACAGGAGGCGGAGGAAGGTCATCTGGATGTTGGCGGTGTTGGGAGCCAGGTCTTCATCACCGTAGCTAAACTGGAGGGAAGAGGCGAGATATTAAAACCTGGGGGTGTCACAACGACCCTATTTTCGGCCACCTTTTGAGGAGACCTCCATACTCCGAGATGGCTACAAAAATCACAGCCCGACTGGCCCAACTCCCACCTTTCAATATAGTCCTCTAAAGCAGCCAGTCCCTCGTATAACACCCATCAACACAACCCCAAGGAAGGACATCCCAAGCCTCCAACCAGACTCCCAACACCTTCCCCTGCTCAACCTCCCTTCCCGTTCCCGGTGTGTGACACCAACCCAGGGGGACGCTTACGTGGAAACCGCCGTTAATGGTCTCTGCGAACCAGACGTGCTTCTTGTCTTTGGTCTTGCTGGTCCACCAGTTCTTCTTGGGAATGCTGCTGGGGTTGGGGTAGACGCAGGTCTCGCCCGTCTCCATGTTGCAGAAAACTTTGATGGCGTCCAAGGTGCAGCCCTGGTTCGGGTCGATCCAGTAGTCTCCTGCAGCGGGGAGGACAAACGGTGCGTGAACATGAGGTTTTGGAGGTCAGAGCAAAGAGCACCGTGAACTTGGCTGTCCTGTAGAGGCTGGGGGAGAGGGACAGGAGGGGAGGCAGGGATGGAGCCTCTTACCGCTCTTCCACTCGGGATGGCAAAGCTTGATGTCGCGGCAGGTCCTGGCTGGGTTCTTCTTGGAGCCTTCGGGACTGCGGATGCTCTCGATCTGGTTGTTGAGGGACTTGAGTGTGGCGTCCACCTCGACGTCGTGCTGCCGTAGGCTGCCGGCGGCCTCGTCCGCTCGCATGTAGCGGATGGGGTCGGGACCCTTCTCCACCTGACCCAGGCCAGCGAAAGCCGACATGTCGATGCCGGTGCCTGGGGGGGCCGGGAGGACCGGGAGGACCTGGGTTTCCGGGAGGACCCTACGGGAGGAAGAAGATGCAATCCTGATGGGCCACTCTGCGAGCTGGACCCTCTTTCCTTGCTGCTGATGGCATTTTTAACTCACCGCAGGACCTGGTTCGCCGCTTCGTCCGCGGGGACCGGGGGGACCGATGGGGCCGGGCATGCCGTTGGAGCCATCTTTGCCAGAGGGGCCGACGGGGCCGGGGGGACCCTACGAGAGAACCCCGAAGAGGTGGGGGGGTCAGGTCGTTGCAAGACCCCAGGGCAGGGAAGGTGTTAGCTCCTGCCGTCATCGAGCGAGGCAGGCGACCCGGGGGGGCGCTCAAGGACGGAGATGCCTCCTTTTCCTCTCATGTCCCCAAACGCCGTGGGCAGGACTTACCCTGGGACCGGAGGGACCCGCGGGACCAGCAGCACCTTGGTCTCCAGAAGGACCCTGAGGAGGACGCGAGGGTGGATGGTTACAGCTCCACCTCCAGCATCGAGGGGTGCTCAGCCCCAGCAGAGCCTTTGCACGGGCTTGGGGCTCCGTCGGTGGCCGCGGCCACCCTGAAGGAGCCACGTCCAGCTCCGTGGCGGGACGTGGTGGGGCTGAGTGCTGGGGTCCCAAAAACAACACTTACGGGTGGTCCGGGAAGACCCTGCAGCCCGGTGAAGCCACGGTGGCCCTTCAGCCCTCTCTCTCCAGCCTCTCCCGTCTCACCCTTGTCACCGCGAGGCCCTTGGGGACCCTGGAAGGGGAGAAGGGAACGTGTCAGGCTCCGGCTGGCAGACCCCCACCCAACACCCCCCCAGAACCCCATGTATTGCACGCGGGATGCCCTGATGATCCCGGCATCGCTCACCGGCATGCCTCGAGCGCCAGCAGGACCGGAGGGACCCATGGGACCTTGTGCACCCTGGGGAGAGAAAAAGAGAGGAGTTGAAAGGGGGCAGGAGCCGCGGGATGCCGGGGGGGGGGTGCCCTGTGCCTTCAGGGGGTGTCCGAACCAGCCCCGCTGCCCGCGAGCTGCCCCACTCACAGCACCGGGAATCGGCAGCTGCCGGCACCGAGCGGCATCTTTAAATACTCTCAGGCGGAGCATCAGCGCCGAGTAACGATCCTTGCAAATAAATACCCTGGCAGATTTTCCCCGGTTAAGCCTCCCGGCGCTTACAGCTCCCCGGGCAGTGCTTGTGCGGAGGCAGAGCCCGAACTGGGCTCTTGGTGCTCGTGAATCCTTGGGAAGATGCTCGGAGACGCTAATGGCACTCGGGGCACCACCGAAATTAGTGACAGCTGCTAACGGCACCCGCCTGGCTCTCCCAATTACTCCGAGTAGCTAATTGCTCCCGGGGAGGCACTGCTGTTTCTTCATTTATCTGCGCTCAGGGTGGTTCCTGTCTCCCCTAACAAGACCTCAAACCCAACGAGCCGTTTCCCTCGCCAACGTGCCGGTACTCACTGTCTCGCCTCTGTCTCCTTGTTTGCCGGTGGGACCGACGGGGCCGGGAGCGCCGGGGGCACCGGGAGCACCGGGGGCACCCACGGGACCGGTCTCACCACGATCGCCCTGCGCCGAGACAAGGGGATGGTCAGACCCGCGGGGTTTTTGGCCGGGATGAGAGGGCACATGCATAGCGAGCGCCGGGGGAAGCGCACAGGCAAGCTCACCTTCACGCCGGCTGCGCCGTCTCTGCCGGGGGGTCCGTCAGAGCCGGGGTTACCCTGGGAGGAGAAGAGGAGAAATTAAGTCTTGACCTTGGGATGGAGCAGGACACGTCCAAACTCCCCGTTCAGGGCAAAAACCACTGGCAAAAAGGTGCCAGGAGCTGAGTTACGGTGCAGGATCGGTCAGTCCAGCGCCGCCGTTGGGGTTACACCGGGATGATCCGGAGCCCGGCACGGATGGAGGCACCGTCCTGCTTCGCCCCCTCCCCGCCGCGCCGGGGTGCTGCCTACCTCGCGCCCAGGTTCGCCGGCGGGACCCGTCAGACCCGGGGGACCCACGGGGCCGGGGGGACCTCGGTCGCCCGCAGAGCCGGGTGCTCCTTGTTTCCCAGGTTCGCCCTGATAAAGAGGGGGGGGGAAAAACAAAAAGCCGTGAGACGACACGCGTGAGCGGGAGAGCTCCCAGCGCAGCCCTTCCCCCAGCAATCACCCCATTTTAAGGCTGCCAGGACCCCTTTTCCCAAATAAGCATCGCTTATTTCCCCGCCCCGACGCCGCCGGCAGCTCCTGGTTACAAAACCCCGAAGCGCACCCAGGATTGGGGTCCCGGGGGTGCTCGACCTGCGCCCGAGGGGGCTAGCGGCCCCGTGACCGGCTCGTTGCGGTGCAGGCTTCAAAGCACCCCAAATTCACGGTGCTGAGGTGGGGAAAGCCAAGCTCGGCCGCTCCGACAGCTCTCGGGGGGGATGATGCCGCCACCGACGGGCACAGCGGGGTGGAAGGGGCTGAGGCCAGGTTTGGGGTGGGGGGGGACAACTCACCGATGGCCCCGGCAGCCCGGGGAAGCCTCTCTCACCACGCTGGCCAGGAAGACCGACGATGCCACGTTGTCCTGCCAAACCTTGGGGACCGGGGGGACCATCAGGACCCTGCGGGGAGGCAGAGGGGGGGATCAGACGCGGTGGGGTGACGGCACGGCACCAAATGAGCACAGAGGGAGGTTTCCCCCCCCCCCCCAAAAAACATACCGCAGGGCCATCCTCGCCAGGTTCGCCTTTCTCGCCAGGGGGGCCAGCGGGGCCTTGGAGACCGGGGTCACCGGCACGGCCTGGCGGACCGGCATCACCACGAGCACCCTTGGGACCATCTTTGCCAGCAGAGCCGGGGGGGGCCGGGGGGGCCTGGGTTACCCTGCGGGGGGAGAAGATGGGATTAGTGCAAACAGAGGCCGTTTTTCTACCTTCATCACCCGCATCCTGGCACCACTTGGGCTCCTGCGCTTGAAAACCCTCAGAAACCCTCAGAAAAAAAAAACCTTTTTAGGGGCTGATGTGCAGCCTGGTGTCAGGGGGGGCTGTTTCGCTCGGGGACCCTCCGCTGCTCAGCCCCTGGCACGGAGCAAGCAGCATCTCCCCGAGCCCCCAAACCTGGGGGTCAGCGATCCCGGCTGCTCCCAAGCCATCCTGGCTGCTCCCGTACCACCCCAGTGTCCCCCCTCCAGCGATCCCAGCTGCCCCCCCACCCCGACTCACGTTAGGGCCGGGTGGTCCCACACGACCGGCGGCGCCGGGGAATCCGGTGGCTCCCTGGGAAAAGAGAGGAGAAAGGCGGTTCCGATGCTGCACCGCACTCCCCCCAAACACCCCCTCCCACAGCCCACACCCCCCCCCCCCATACTCACGGGGGGACCCTGAGCACCCCGGGCTCCTTTGGGACCAGTTACACCAGTTGGACCCTGGGAAGAGGAGGAAAACGGGTTAGAAATGCGCCTGCCCAAGCGATGCCCCGAATTTCCCGGGGATAGGGACCCCCCCCCGCCCTCCGTGGGGTTCGCCCCCCCCGTTTCGGGCTGTACCCACCTGTGGGCCAGGTGCGCCGGAGGGACCTTGGGGACCGGGAGCACCGGCGTCACCCTTCTGCCCGGGCTCTCCTTGTTCGCCTTTGGCACCGGGTTGCCCGTCGGCACCCTGCGGGGAAGCAGCCGCCGTGAGCGGGTTGAACCGACGCTGGACCCGTGCCGGGGGGAACGGGGCCAAATACTCACCGGGGGGCCGGCAAATCCGGCGGGACCGGGGGCACCGGGCTCACCGCGCTCACCCTGTGGGGAAGAAATGGGGGTTAAAAGGAGGGGGGAGCGGGGCCGGCGGTGGCACTGCCAGCACCTGGCTGGGGGGGGGCGGGGGGCTGTGAGGGGATGGCACTTACGGGGGCACCGCGGGCACCGGCAGCGCCGGATGGACCAGGAGGGCCGGATTCACCCTGGAAAAGAAAGGATGGAGAGTTGGCGGGGTGAGGGTAGCGTCTCCCTCGGTCGGGAGCAGCCCAGGGGCTGCCCGGGCTCTCACCTTCTCGCCGTTGGGGCCAGCGGGGCCGGGGGGACCGATGGGACCCGTCAGACCCTACGGAGGAGAGACAGATGAGGACGAGGCCACCACGAGCACCCTTCACCAGCCACCCCGCTCCCACCGTGTCCCCATCCCACTTACGCGTGCGCCGTCCTTTCCGGGGGCTCCCTCGGGGCCCTTCTCTCCGACGTCTCCCTGCGGGGTGAGACGGAGGTGGTGTGAGCCGAGCTGAGAGCTGACACCGCTCGGGACACCTCCGGCACCCATCACTTACCCGGTCTCCCTTGGGACCGGCAATGCCGGCTGCTCCTCTCTCACCGGGCATTCCCTGCAGCCCTGGGGGACCCTGGGCGCCGTTGGGGCCGGCCGGTCCGGTTGCACCCTAAACCAGAGCAAAAGCGCAGTTATTGGGGGTGCCAAACCCCACCACGTGCAGACCCTCAGCCTCACGGCTCCGCCGGTGGCACCAAGCCACCGAACCGTGGTCCCTCCCCCTTGTCACCCACCTTGGGTCCGTCGGTGCCCGGCGTGCCGGGGAGCCCGCGGGGACCTTGCAGCCCTTGTGCGCCGGGAGAGCCACGTTCACCGGGGAAGCCGCGTTCGCCCTGGGATGGGGGGGGACACACAGCGTTAGGGGGGTCACGGTGAGGGTCACAACGTCCTCTGCGTGGATGTCCCCAGGGAGGGTGGGCAGAGCACCCATCCCGCACTGCCCCGAAGGGACTGGGATGTACTGGGAGAGGGGACGTGCTGTAGCGGAGGCTGAGCCACCAGGACTGGGGGAGCCCATGGTCCTGGCTGGGGGTGGCCAGGCTCCGTCAACCCCCCCAAAACCCCCACTGTGGGATAGGGAGAGGCATCCTGTCCCCGCAGCCGGGAGGACGGGTGACACTTACTCTGGGACCGACGAGACCGGGGGCACCGGCTTCTCCAGGAACACCCTGTGGTGGGGGGAAAAAAAAGAGTTGGGGGTCAGCCCCGGGCGCTACTGGGGGTGCTGACCCCCCTCTTTGCAGCCTGAGAGGAGGGGAAAAAAATGGGAACTCACCTGATCTCCGGGTTTGCCGCTCTCTCCGGGGGGACCTGGTGGCCCGGGCAGCCCCTGGGAGGGGAAAGCAGCAGCGTTAGCACGGTGGCAGCGAGACCCCCCCCCCCCCCCCGGGGACGGGGGCTCGGGGTCACCCATAAGCATCACCCCGACCCCAGCACCCCAAATCCCCCCTTTTTGTGCTCACCTGGAAGCCGGAGGGACCGGGGGCTCCTTGCTCTCCCCTTTCGCCCGCGGGACCCTGCGGGAAGGACAGCGGTGAAGGACCCCGAAACCTCCCGGGGTTCACACTTCACCCACGCCAGGATTTTGGGCAGAGCCGGAATCACGGGGCGATCCCGACATCCCCCGGCCCCAACACCACCAGGGCGGGTGAGCACACCCGGGGTGGTCCTTTGCCCACATCCTGGGGGTGGGGGCTACAATGCCCGAACCCCCGCCAATTTCCAGCGGGTTTTGGCCCCGGGTGAACACGGCTGAGACACTCACGGCAGGTCCTGGGGGGCCGGCAGCTCCCGTCTCGCCATCCTTGCCAGGGAGACCCTACGGCAGAGACAAACCAAGGCGGCGCTGAGCTCCCGGCGCGACGCTGCAGACCCCACTCCACCCTCTGTGCCTCAGTTTCCCCACTCGGACGCCGCAGACGCCTCGACGAGGGGGGAGGCTGCGATGCTGGAGCAACCCCAAGATGTGTTTTTTGGGGGCAGCGAGGGAGGGAAAACAACTCACCCGCAGTCCTGGGGCACCGGGGAGTCCTTTCTCACCGGCTTTTCCAGGCTCGCCCTAGAGAGAGGAGAGGGGTGACGGTGACGGGCTCCGCGCCGGGGCTGCAGCGCCGGTTTGGGTAAAAAAAATCGGTCAATACTCACATTAGCACCTTTGGGACCGGGGAAACCCATCACGCCGGGCTGACCGCGAGCACCCTGGGGGCCGGGGGGGCCGGGGCGGCCGTCCTCGCCGGGAGCACCCTGCAGGGTGGGGGACATCAGCGGGGACCGCGCCGGACCCCAGTGCGTCCCCCCTCACGCTGACCCCTCCACAGAGCATCACTTACGGTTGGGCCAACTTTGCCTTGAGGACCAGCGTCGCCCGGGCGGCCGGTGAGACCCTGCGGTGGAGGGAAGGAATTTGGGGGGGGCTGCGGCAGCCGACCCCGAGGTGGGGGGACACTGGGGACCCCATCCTGCCCAGGTCCCGGCCACTGCTGTGGGCCTGGGGCTCGCACAAGGGGCTGCCTAACCCCAGGAGCACGGTGGCTGACCCCCAAATGCATCTTCACTCACCCCAAAGAGCATCTTAACCCCAACGAGCATCTTAACCCCAACGAGCATCTTTGCTAACTCCAAATTCATCTTAACTAACCCCCAAAAACATCTTAATTACCACCAAGGAGCATCTTAATTAGCACCAAGGAGCATCCTCACTAACCCCAGAAAGCATCTTAACCCCAAAGAGCGTCTTAACCCCGAGGAGCATCTTCGCTAACCCCAAACGCATCTTTTATAACCCCAAAGCACATCTTAATTAGCAAAGAGCATCTTAACTAACCCCAAAGAATTTCTTCCTTAGCACCACAGAGCAGCTGAACCAACCCCAAAAGGCATCTTAATGCCACAGAGCATCTTGGCTAACCCAAAAAGCACCTTAGCCACCCGAAAGCACTTATCCACCCCAAAAGCTCCTTAACCAACCCCAAAAGCACTTTAACCAACCCCAAAAGCACCGTATCCACGCCAAAATCACCTTGTCCACCCCAAAAAGACCTTAACCAACCACAAAAGTGCCTTATCCAACCCCAAAAGCACCTTATACACCCCAAAAGGACCTTAACCAACCCCAAAAGTGCCTTATCCACCCCAAAAGCACTTTAACCAATCCCAAAAAGGACCTTACCCACCCCAAAAGGACCTTAACCAACCCCAAAAGCATCTTATCCACCCCAAAAGCACTTTAACCAACCCCAAAAAGGACCTTACCCACCCCAAAAGGACCTTATCCACCCCAAAAGGACCTTAACCAACCCCAAAAGCGCCTTATCCACCCCAAAAGCACTTTAACCAACCCCAAAAAGGACCTTACCCACCCCAAAAGTACCTTAACCAACCCCAAAAGCGCCTTATCCACCCCAAAAGCCCCTCATCTGACCCCCAAAGAGCCTCCTGGCTGACCCCAGCAGGTCCCCCCAGTGTCACCACCGTCCCCACGAGGTCCCGCCCCGGCAGAGCCCCCCCCCAGCTCAGTGGGGAGCCCCCATCCATGCACACCCCCCCCCCAGCTCTGCCCGCTGTGGGGGTGCAGGATCCGACCCCCCCCCTTGTCCCGGCTCTTACCCTGGCTCCGGGCAGCCCGGGCTCTCCGGGGCGACCGGGGTCACCGGTGGCTCCTTTGGGACCCGCGAGGCCAGCAGGGCCACGCTCGCCCGGAGCGCCCTGCGCGGGGGGAGATAGGGGTGAGTTTGGGGGTTCAGGGGGTGCTCACCCCCCCTGGACACCCCCCACCCCGTCCCCAAACCCATGACCCCAACATCCCACCTTGGGTCCGGCCAGCCCGTCCTGCCCGGGGAAGCCGCGATTGCCGGGAGCACCCTACGGAGGAAGAGGAGGAGGAGGAGGAGTGAAGTCGGGGTGTTGGCGGAGGAAGGTTTTTTTTTTTGGGGGGGGGGGGGGGGCAGCACTTCGCTGCGGGGGTGTGGGGGGACGATGGGGAGGGCCACACACCCTCTCTCCAGGTGGTCCCACGGGGCCGGCAGCACCGGGTTCACCGCGGGCTCCCCTCTTGCCTTCCTCGCCAGCCGGCCCGGGGGCACCTTGGGGTCCTGCGGGTCCCTGAGGAAGAGGAGGAAAAGGGGTCATAAGGAGCCTTCCTCCCCCCCCCCCCCCCCCCCCCACTCCCCAAAAAATAAATCACAGACCCCGGGGGTGGCGGGCAGGAGCCCCCTCGCCGTGCCACGTGTCCCGCCGGCGCCGGGGCTCGGCGGCCGCCGCGGCGGGGCTCCGGCCCCACGTATTGAGGCTGGTTAATGAAGCGAGGGGGGAATGTCCCCGGCGGGGGGGGACACGAACACAGCGCCTATTGTTCCCCCCCGTGGGAGGGGGGACGCTGCCCCTCGAGGGGCCTCGTTAGGGGAAGAGGTTCGTTAGACGCCGATGAGACGCCGCGGCCCCGGCCGGGGAACGAGGGGCCGCGGGACAGACCCCCAGCTGAGGCGGGGGGGGGGGGGGAGGGGACACGCTGGATGTGGGGGGGCCCCCCCCCAAACTCACCGTCTCGCCCTTCGGTCCCTGTTCGCCTTTGAAGCCCGCGATGCCGGGTTCTCCCTGGGGAGCGAGAGGGCGGTGGGGGACGGGGCCGCAGCGTCCCCACGGCTCTCCCCGTCCCCGGTCCCTTCTCCAGGCCATGACCCCGTCCGTGACCCCGTCCCCGTCCCCATCTTCCTGCTTGTTCCCAGCCCCGTCCATGTCCCCTCCCCCTGTCCCCAAGCCAGCCTTGTCCTCACCTTCACTCCCAGCCCTGTGCACATCGCTGTCCACATCTTGTCCCCATCCCAGTCCCCCATTCCTGTCCCCATCCTGTCCCCATCTGTGTCCCCATCCCATCCCCATCCCTGTCCCCATCCCTGTCCCTACCCATGCCCATCCCTGTCCACAATTTGTCCCCATCTTGTCCCCATCCCTGTCCCTGTCCCAGTCCCCCATTCCTGTCCCCATCCCTGTTCCCATCCTGTCCCCATCTGTGTCCCCATCCCATCCCCATCCCTATCCACATCTTGTCCCCATCCCTGTCCCCACCCCATTCCCATCCCGTCCCCATCCCGTCCCCATCCCTGTCCCCATCCCCTCTCCTGCCCTCATCTTCGTTCCCATCCCCCATGCCTGCTCCCACCCTTGTCCCCAAGCCCACCCCCATCTTTGTCCCCACCCCATCCCTGTCTCCTTCCCTGCGCCCATCCTCATCCCCGTCCCCCCTTCCTGTCCCCATCCCTGTCCCCATCTCTTTTCCTCTCCCCGACTCCTGTCCTCATTCCTGACCCCAGCCTCAGCCCTGTCCTTGTCCCCATGCCTGTCCCCATCACTATCCTCGTCCCCATCCTTTCCCCCGTCCCCATCCCAGTCCTCTTACCTTGTCCCTGTACCCAACCCTGTCCCCATCCCGTCCCCATCCCATCTCTGTCCCCATCCTCACCCAATCCCTGTGCTCATCCCCATCCCCATCCCCATCCCCGTCCCTGTCCCCATCCCTGTCCTCGTCTCCATCCCCATCCCATCCCCATCCTTATCCCATCCTCATCCTCACCCCATCCCTGTCCCTGTCCCCAGCCCCATCCTGTCCCCATCTCCATCCCATCCCTGTCCTTGTCCCCATCCCCATCCCATCCCTGTCCTTGTCCCCATCCCCATCCCAGCCCCATCCCTGTCCCCATCCTCATCCTGTCTGCATCCTCACTCGGATCATCCCTGTCCTTGTCCCCATCTCCATCCCATCCCTGTCCTTGTCCCCATCTCCATCCTGTCCCTGTCCTTGTCCCCATCCCAGCCCCATCCCTGTCCCCATCCTCATCCTGTCTGCATCCTCACTTGGATCATCCCTGTCCTTGTCCCCATCTCCATCCCATCCCTGTCCTTGTCCCCATCCCTATCCCATCCCCATCCTCATCCCACCCCTGTCCTTGTCACCATCCCCATCCTCATCCTCATCCTCACCCCATCCCCATCCCCATCCCGTCCCTGTCCCCATCCCTGTCCTCGTCTCCATCCCCATTCCTGTCCCCATACTTATCCCATCCTCATCCTCGCCCCATCCCTGTCCTCATCCCCATCCTGTTTCCATCCTCATCCTGTCCCTGTCCTTGTCCCCGTCCCCATCCCTGTCCCCATCCTCATCCCATCCCCATCCTCACCCCATCCCCATCCTCACCCCATCCCCATCCCTGTCCCCATCCCCATCCCACCCCCATCCCGTCCCCATCCCCGGTGGCCCCTTTGGGGACCAGGCGTGGGTGACCTGGGAGTGACCCGAGGGTGACCGGGGAGGGGACCCGCAATGGCAATGGGGGCGTGGCCTGCGGCAGAATGGGCGGGGCGTGGTACAGAGTGGGTGTGGTCAGTGGGCGGGGCCAGGTGGCAGTGGGCGGGGCCAGGGCCGTGGTCCCCATCTCGGGGGGCTCTCGGGGGGGCTCTTACCGTCTGTCCCTTGGGTCCCAGCGGGCCGGTGGCACCCTGGGGTCCGGGCGGGCCACGGGGGCCGGGGAAGCCTGGAGCGCCGGCGATGCCCGGGGCACCCTGCGGGCAACCGGCGGCGTCGGGGGCGGCACGGCACGGCCCGTGTCCCCCGATGTCCCCACCTCCCCTGTGCCCTCCCGCCTCCCCCAGCAGTCCCGCTGTCCCCCAGCGTCCCCGCATCCCCCAGCATCTTGTGTCCCACAGTGTCCTTGCAGCCCCCAGCAGCCCCACATCCCCCAGCGCCTCCCAGCATCCCCCAGCGTCCCCCAGCAGCCCCATGTCCCCCAGCGCCTCCCAGCATCCCCCAGCATCCCCCAGTGTTCCCCAGCAGCCCCACGTCCCCCAGCGCCTCCCAGCATCCCCCAGCGTCCCCCAGCAGCCCCATGTCCCCCAGCGCCTCCCAGCATCCCCCAGTGTTCCCCAGCAGCCCCATGTCCCCCAGCGCCTCCCAGCATCCCCCAGCGTCCCCCAGCAGCCCCATGTCCCCCAGCACCTCCCAGCATCTCCCAGTGTCCCACAGCAGCCCCATGTCCCCCAGCACCTCCCAGCATCCCCCAGCGTCCCCCAGCAGCCCCATGTCCCCCAGCACCTCCCAGCATCCCCCAGTGCCCCCCAGCAGCCCCATGTCCCCCAGCGTCCCCCAGCAGCCCCATGTCCCCCAGTGCCTCCCAGCATCCCCCAGCATCCCCCAGTGTTCCCCAGCAGCCCCACGTCCCCCAGTGCCTCCCAGCATCCCCCAGCGTCCCCCAGCAGCCCCATGTCCCCCAGCGCCTCCCAGCATCCCCCAGCATCCCCCAGCGTCCCCCAGCAGCCCCACATCCCCCAGTGCCTCCCAGCATCCCCCAGTGTCCCCCAGTGCCCCCCAGCATCCCCATGCTCCGCGTCCCCGTGTCCCACATGCATCCCACAACCCCCAGCATCCCCCAGCATCCCTGCATCCCTCCACATCTCCATGTCCCCGTACCCCCAGCGTCCCCATGTCCCCCAGCATCCCATGTACCCCAGTGTCCCCCAGTATCTCCCAGCATCCCTGCATCCCTCCACATCCCCATGTCCCTGTACCCCCAGCATCCCCATGTCCCCCAACGTCCCCATGTCCCTCAGCATCCCCATGTCCCCCAGCATCCCATGTCCCCCAGCATCCCCCAGGATCCCCCAGCATCCCTGCATCCCTCCACATCCCCATGTCCCTGTACCCCCAGCGTCCCCATGTCCCCCAGTATCTCCCAGCATCCCCCAGCATCCCCCGTCCCCCAGCAGCCTGCATCCCCCAGCCCCCCCAGCATCCTCCCACATCCCCCTGTCCCCAACGCGTCCCCAAATCCCAGCTCAGCCCTCGGCAGCCCCTCCCCACCCAGACCCCTCCCAAGCCCCGGCGCCCCCCCCAGGGGCTCAGGACACCCCGTCTCCGTCCCCGTCCCCGTCCCTGTCCCCATCCCCGTCCCCGTCCCCATCCCCGGCCGCAGCCGTACTCACCGCTGAGCCCTTCGCGCCGGGGATGCCGTCAGTCCCTGGGTTACCCTAAAACAAGAACACCACCACCCCCCCCGTGCCTCAGTTTCCCCACCGCCAAGAGGACACGTGGGGACACGTTCCCCAGGCCAGAGGGGACACGTGGGGACAAACCGCTTGTGGGGAGGGAGGGGGAACAACACACTTACGGGGGCGCCGGCGGGGCCAGGAGAGCCGGGGGTGCCGGATTCACCGCGGGGGCCCTGGGCACCCTCGGGACCGCGTGCGCCGGTGGGCCCGGCTTCACCCTGGGGGGAGGACAGCCGGGGTGAGGGGGGGGGCGGCAGCCGGCGCAGGGCCTCAGTTTCCCCGCCTGGGAGCAGCCCCTTCCCCCTTACCTTCGAGCCGGGGGCGCCGGGGAAGCCGGGGGCTCCGGCCGGGCCGACAGGTCCCTGGGGGGGTGAGAAGAGCGTGAGGGTCTGCCCGGGCTTTGGGGGGGACCCCACTGTCCCCCACTGGGGTGACACGGGGTCCTGCAGCCCAGGAAGGGGCTCAGCAGCTCTTTACTCACGGGGGGTCCGGCGGGGCCGGGGAGACCGTCGTTGCCACGAGCACCCTGGGGGGAGACGGCGGTGGGAGTCACGGGGGGCACCGCAGGGGGATGGGGGACCCCCTGCCACCGGGATGCCACCGGGGTGCCACCGGGGTGCCACCGGGGACACAGGGGGTGTCACACTCACCGCAGCACCGGAGGGGCCGGGACGTCCTCTCTCTCCGGGCAGTCCGCGGGGACCCTGGGGGGGACACGGCGGTGGGTCGGGCTCTGCTCTGCCCAGTGCGGGACTGGGAGGGGTGGTGGGCATTCCCCCCGCCTCCGCGCCTCAGTTTCCCCCTTTCCCAACCCAAAAACTCACCATGGGGCCGGGGGAGCCGTTCTCGCCGGGGGAGCCGGATTCGCCCTGCGGGGAAGGGCAGAGGGTGAGCACCCTGCCGCGGGGACCGTCACCCTGCCAGCCCCGATGCCGCGGGGACGGTCACCCTCCCAGCCCCAACACCACGGGGACGGTCACCCTCCCAGCCCCGACACCACGGGGATGGTCACCCTCCCAGCCCTGACGCCACGGGGACGGTCACCCCACCAGCCCTGACGCCACGGGGACGGTCATCCTGCCAGCACTGATGCCACGGGGCGGTCACCCTGCCACCCCTGACGCCACGGGGATGGTGACCATCCAGCACCGATGCCACGGGGATGGTCATTCCACCCGTCCTGACACCGTGGGGACGGTCACCCTGCCACTCCTGATGCCACGGGGACGGTCACCCCATCAGCCCCAACGCCATGGGGACGGTCACCCCACCAGCACCAATGCCACGAGGACGGTCACCCCATCAGCCCCAACACCTTGGGGACGGTCACCCAACCAGCACCAATGCCACGGGGACGGTCACCCCACCACCCCCGACACCACGGGGACAGTCACCCCACCAGCCCCGACGCCACGGGGATGGTCACTCAACACTTACCTTGGCTCCAGGAGCCCCTGCCTCTCCCTTGGCACCGTCCAGGCCGGGGTAGCCCTGGGGACAGAGAGATTTGGGGGGGCGGGGGGTGTCACCCTCTGCGCCACTGGGCGATGGGGACACCGGGGATGCTGGGGGGGGACGACACACGTACCCGGTGGCCTTTCACTCCGGGGAGACCGGGCGTTCCGGGGAAGCCACGAGCACCCTGCGAGCCAGCGGAGAGAAAGCGGTTTGGGGACGAAGGAGGGGACACAGGGGGGAAATCTGTCCCCACGGTGGGTGAGGGGGGGTGAATCCAGCCCGGCGCTGCCATACCTGGGGGCCGGGGGGGGCCGCGCTCGCCGGATTTACCGGGTTTTCCTGTCTCGCCCTGAAACGAGATGGGAAAAGGGGAGGGGGGGGGGGGGAATAAAATCACCCTTCAGCCTCTGGCCGGGGCCACCGCTGCAATGAGCTGCCCGTTCTCAGCCGGGGTTTGCCATCCGGCGCGGCACAGGACTCACGTCGTCACCGGGTTTCCCAGGAGGTCCCGGCGGTCCCCGGGGACCCATCGGACCCTAAAGGGGACAGAGAGGCGGTGGGTGAGTGGGAGCCGGTGGGTGGCACGTCCCTAAGATGGGGGGGGACACACATGGGGACAGCGGGGGACACTCACAGCAGCGCCGGGCTCGCCGGGCTCGCCGGGGTTGCCTTGAAATCCTTGGGGACCCTGGAACGGAGACGGTGGCATCAGCGGGGTGGCAGTTGCCCACCCGGAGACCCCTCAGCCCGGCGGGAGAGGGGGGGTACTTACAGGAGCACCGGAAGGTCCGGGGGGGGCCGCGGGGTCCCATGGGGCCCTGGGGGGAGAGACAACAGTGTCGGGGGGGGGGGGGGGGGACACGAGGTGGCCGCCCCCACATCACCAAATCAGCGGGGTGTCCCCAAAACGGGGACGGTCCCTATCGCCGGTGATGCAGAGATCACCGTGTCCCAAGATGGGACCCCCCCGCCACGTCCCCCTGGGGTGGAGGGGTGGGTTTGGGGGGGCCCTGGGTCCTGGGGGGGGGGGGCCCCTCTCACCATGGGTCCCTGCATGACGCCCATCTGCGCGCCTCCAGCCTTCTCGTCGAAGCCGCCCGCCATCTGTGCCGCGAAGTTCTGCGAGGGGGGGGGGGGAAAGGGGGCGGAGCACACCGGCGGCGCCCCCGAAACCCCCTCCTTTCACCCCCAAAAAAAACCCCAAAACCACCCCCACAGCCCTCCTGATACTCACCCCGCCGAGGCCGGGGGGGCCGGGAGGTCCGGGGGGGCCGGGGGGGCCGGGATTTCCAGGGGTCCCGGGTTCTCCATCTCTGCCCCGGGGGCCGGGAGCACCCTGGGAGGGGGGGAGAAAAAGGATATTGGGGGGGGGGGGGGGTGGGGTGTGGATTTTGGGGGTGTCATCCATGCGTCGAGCGTGACAGTTCTCTGCAGCACCCCACGGGGGGGGTGCAATTCCTGTGGATGGAGGGGGGGGGGGGGGTACACGCTCACCTTCTCCCCCTTCTCCCCACGGTCCCCTCGTTGTCCCTGCTCTCCTGCCGGGCCCTGAGAGAGAGGAAAAAGGGGGGGGGGGGGGGGGGGGGCATGTGTTCTCCCCCCCCACACATCCCCCTCACCCCCCCCCCCCCTCCCCCAAATATTCCAGCAATGCGCCCGGAGAAACGCGCTCCCACCTGCGGTCCCGGCGGCCCTCGGGGTCCTACGACCTGTGAAGGGGGGGGGGGACACAAGGGTGGGGTGAGACAGGGGCGGGTGGGGAGATTTCCCCCCCCCAAAATCATCCCCACAACAACAGGGCCCCCCCCCATTTTGGGGGTACCCTAGTGCGACCCCCCCCCCTCAAACTGGGGCACTTACATCTTTAATGTCACCGGGTTCGCCCTTCTGTCCCTGCAAGGCAAAGCATGGGGTGAGCCAAGGGGGGGGGCGCGCACCCCCAGATCCCCCCCCCCCCAAAATTTCTCACCCACCCCCCCCAAGGTAAAAAATCCATAAAAAATCCCCCCAAGAGGTAAAAAACACCCCCAGGAGGTGACAACCCACCCTGGGAGGTGACAACCCCCCCCGGGAGGTGACACCCCCCAACCGCTCGCCATGGGGTCCCGCCTTGAGCCCCCCCCCCCCGCCCCATTTTGGGGGAAAACCCCAGGAAATTGGGACCGGGGAGGGGGGGGGGGGGCACACACACCCCCCAACCTTACCTTGGGGCCAGGCTGCCCTGTTGGAAAAACAAAGAAATAAAGCGAAATTAGAGGGGGGGGCGGGACACGGTCTGGGGGGGGCACACACACACACACAGAGGACACCGTCCCCAGCCCGGGGGGGGGGGTGGTGGTGGTGATGCTCCTGGGGGGGCTGTGGGGCCAAACCGGGGGGGCACAGGAGCGCGGGGGCTCCCCCGAAGCGGGGCAGTGGCGAGGGGGGGGGGCAAAGCGGGGTTCAGCATGCGGGGGGGGGGGTATTTTGGGGGGGGGGGGGGTGCAGCTGGGGGGGTGCTCAACCCTTCCCCCCACCCCGGGGGGGGAGGGGGGCGGGGAAGGGTTAAAAAAGGCAACTTTGGGGGGTTTTTGGGGGGGGGGGTCACAGCCCTTCCTGGGGAGGGGGAGGGGGGAAGGGGGGGGGGGGGGCAGCGCTTTTTCCATCATTCCAGGTGAATTATCGCAGTTTTAGGGACGGAAACACCATTTGAACGGCCTTTTTTGTTGGGATTATGGGGGGGGGGGGGAAAGGCCGTGGTGTGTCCCCCCCAAAATCCATCCACCTTTGGAGGAACTGATGACAAAATACACCCCAAAACCCTGCGGGCTTGAAAGCAGCTGCCAAATGGGGAGGAAGGGGGGGGGGGGGGGGGGGGAAAGGATTTTTCCTGGGATGATTATTTTTTTTTTAACCCCCCTTTAAAAATTTGGGGAGGGGGATTAGGGGGGGGGGGGGGGGGGGGGGGGGGGGCAAGTTGCCTTTTCCCTGGGGGTCCCCATGGATGTTTTCTCTCCCCACCCCCTCCTCACACCCCCCCCCCACTCCCCACACTCCCCATCCCAACCAATTTTGGGGGGAAACACCCCCCTTCCCCCCCCTGAGCGCCCCCCCCTCGGCGGCCGGGTAATTTATTTCTCGAGGAGAGGAGGGGGAATAAATAAATTACAACCGCTGGGTTGGTCAGTGGGGCAAATGGGGCAGCACTCTCCGAAGGGAATTTCGGGACTGGGACAATCCCGCAGCTCTTCGCAGATGATGTCGTCGCAGAGGACGGTCCCCGTGTCGCACACGCAGATACGGCACGGCTCCGGCTTCCACACGTCCTTGTCACTATAGCTCTGCCCGTCCTGCAGGCAGCTGCCCGCCTCGGCTGCGGGGACAAGCGAAGTGGGGGGGGGGACACACACACACACACATGGGGGGACACACACACATGGGGACACACACACATGGGGACACACACACATGGGGACACACACACACGCGTGTGGGGACACGGGGGATGGCACACACACACACACACACACAGAGCGGGGAGATGCAGGGGGGGGGGTGGCAGGGGACCGCAGTCAGCCGTGACGGAGGCGGTGGCACTGCCATCCTTTAAGGGGTGACACCCCCTTAAGAGGAACGAGGGCACCCGGGGGAAAAAGGGGGGGGGGGGCGCTCAGCAAAGGGGGGGCTCAGCCTGAAGCGGGGGGGGGGGGGGGGGGTGGGGGGTTGGAGGGGGGGGGGGTGTCCTCAACCTCTCCAGGGCATCGATGGCACTCGGTGTCCCCAAGGTCTGGGAGGGGGACACAATGGGTTTCCAGCCTGAAGTGGGATGTGGGGGGGTCCCCAACTTCCCCAGGACCCCAACAGCACTCGGTGTCCCCCCTCCTGGGGGCACTCAGTGTGTCCCCACAACCCCTGCACCTCCAGTGGGACGTGGGCATTGTCACCCGTGTCCCCAAGGTCTCGGGGGGGACACACAAAGGGTTTCCAGCCTGAAGTGGGGTGTGGGGGGGGTCCCCAACTTCCCCAGGACCCCAACAGCACTCGGTGTCCCCCCTCCTGGGGGCACTCAGTGTGTCCCCACAACCCCTGCACCTCCAGTGGGACGTGGGCATTGTCACCCGTGTCCCCAAGGTCTCGGGGGGGACACACAAAGGGTTTCCAGCCTGAAGTGGGGTGTGGGGGGGGTCCCCAACCTCCCCAGGACCCCGATGGCACTCGGTGTCCCCCCTCCTGGGGGCACTCAGTGTGTCCCCGCAGTCCCTGCACCTCCGGTGGGACGTGGGCATTGTCACCCGTGTCCCCAAGGTCTCGGGGGGGACACACAAAGGGTTTCCAGCCTGAAGTGGGGTGTGGGGGGGTCCCCAACCTTCCCAGGACCCCGATGGCACTCGGGGTCCCCCCTCCTGGGGGCACTCAGTGTGTCCCCACAACCCCTGCACCTCCGGTGGGACATGGACATTGTCATCGGTGTCCCCAAGGTCCTGGGGGGGGACACACACACCATGGTGCCCCAGGCTGCACCCCCAGGTCCCCCAGAGGTGCCTCAGGGTCCCTGGGCTGTGTCCCAGTGTCCCCAGGAGGTACACCACTGTCCCCAGGAGGTGCCCAGGTGTCTCCAGGGTCCCTGGGATGTGCCCTCGTGGCCCCAGAAGGTGTCCCCAAGGTCCCTGGAATGACCCCCAGGGTCCCTGGGATGTCACGCAGCATCCCCAGGAGATGTCCTGGTGTCCCCAAGGTCCCTAGGATGTTCCCTGGTGTCCCCAGGCTGCACCCCCTGGTCCCCCAGAGGTGCCTCAGGGTCCCTGGGATGTGTCCCCATGTCCCCAGGAGGTACCCCAGGGTGGCCAGGAGCCCCAGTGTCCCCAGGCTGCACATCAGGGTCCCCAGAAGGTGCCCCAGGGTCCCCAGGTGGCCCTGGGATGTGCCCTGGTGGCCCCAGGGACCTTGGGATGTGCCCCGTGGCCCCGGGTGTCCCCAGGTCCTCAAAATGTCCCCCAGGGTCCCTGGGATGTGATCCAGCAACCCCAGGAGATGTCCTGGTGTCCCCAGAGTCCCTAGGATGTTCCCTGGTGTCCCCAGGGTCCCCAGGTTGTTTCCCAGGGTCCCCGGGATGTACCCCAGGGTGGGACCTCAGTGTCCCCAGGCTGGACCCCCCTGTCCCCAGCTACGCCCCGTGTCCCCAGCTGGACCTCACGCCCCAGGCTGTCCCCTGCTGTCCCCACACTGTAACCTGCTGTCCCCAAGCTGCACCCCGCTGTCCCATCCGTACCCCATGGTCCTAATGCTGCCCCCCCCGTCCCACGCTGTCCCCCAGTGTCCCAGGCTGTCCCCTAAGTGTCCCACACTGTCCCCATCCACCCCACGCTCTCCTCCCCACTGTCCTTAAAGTTTCCCCATCCATCCACCACTGTCTCCCCTCCAGTGTCCCCACGCTGTCCCCCACTCTCCTTGTGCTGTCCCCCAGTGTCCCACACTGTCCCCCAGTGTCCCCACGCTGTCCCTCTGTGTCCCACACTGTCCCCCTCCATCCCAGACTGCCACCCCCACTATCCTTAAACTTTCTCCACCCATCCCACGTTGTCCCCTCAATCCCACGCTGTCCCCCAGCGTCCCCACAGGCTCCCCCACTCCCCTTGTGCTGTCCCCCGGTGTCCCTCGCTGTCCCCCAGTGTCCCCCCCCCTATCCCAGGCTGTCCCCCCCACTACCCTCATACTTTCCCCATCCACCCCACACCGTCCCTCTCCATCCCACGCTGTCCCCCTCTGTGCCACACTGTCCCCTGGTGTCCCCCACTCTCCCTGTGCTGTCCCCCGGTGTCCCAGGCTGTCCCCCAGTGTCCCCCCCCCGTCCCAGGCTGTTCCCCCTCACTACCCTGAAGCCTTCCCCCTCCATCCCACACTGTCCCCAGTGTCCCCACGGCATCCCCCAGTGTCCCCACAATGTCCCCCACTCTCCCTGTGCTGTCCCCCAGTGTTCCACGCTGTCCCTCCCTGTCCCCTGGTGTCCCCTGGTGTCCCCCAGTGTCCCCCCCACTACTCTGAAACTTTCCCCCTCCATCCCACACTGTCCCCATTGTCCCCACGGCATCCCCCAGTGTCCCCCACTCTCCCTATGCTGTCCCCGGTGTCCCACGCTGTCCCCCAGTGTCCCCCCCCAATCCCAGGCTGTTCCCCCTCACTACCCTCAAACTTTCCCCCTCCATCCCACGCTGTCCCCGGTGTCCCCACGCTGTCCCCCACACTCCTTTCTGCTGTCCCCCAGTGTCCCACGCTGTCGTCCCCCCCCATCAAACCTTCCCCCTCCATCCCACACTGTCCCTGGTGTCCCCATGGTGTCCCCACGCTGTCCCCCCTCTATCCCACGCTGCCCCCCAGTGTCCCCCCCTCCATCCCAGGCTGTTCCCCCACTACTCTGAAACTTTCCCCTTCCATGCCACGCTGTCCCCGCTGTCCCCACGTTGTCCCCACTCTCCTTGTGCTGTCCCCCGGTGTCCCCACGCTGTCCCCCAGTGTCCCCCCCCCCCCATCCCAGGCTGTTCCCCCCACTACCCTCAAACTTTCCCCTTCCATCCCACGCTGTCCCCCAGTGTCCCCCTCCACCCCACGCTGTCCCCCAGCGTCCCCCGGTGTCCCCACGCTGTCCCACGCTGTCCCCCACTGTCCCCCCCCCATCCCAGGCTGTTCCCCCCACTTCCCTCAACTTTCCCCTTCCATCCCACGCTGTCCCCCAGTGTCCCCCTCCACCCCACGCTGTCCCCCAGCGTCCCCCGGTGTCCCCACGCTGTCCCCCACTGTCCCCCCCCCATCCCAGGCTGTCCCCCCCACTACCCTCAAACTTTCCCCTTCCATCCCACGCCGTCCCCCAGTGTCCCCCCTCCACCCCACGCCGTCCACGCTGTCCCCCGGCGTCCCCCCGGTGTCCCCACGCTGTCCCCCACTGTCCCCCCCCATCCCAGGCTGTCCCCCCCACTACCCTCAAACTTTCCCCTTCCATCCCACGCTGTCCCCCAGTGTCCTCCGGTGTCCCCACGCTGTCCCCCAGTGTGTCCCCCCACCCTCCGTGTTCCCTACGAACGAAGCCCCCCCCCCCCCTCCCCTCCATCCCCGGGGCTCCGCTCGGGGGGGTCGGGCCGGGGTCGGGGTGGGGGGTGGGGGGGGGAACGGGGGGTGTCGGTACTCACGGAGGTCTCGGTCCTGCGCGGCGGCGAAGGCGGCGAGGAGGAGGAGGAGGAGGAGGGCGGCGGCGAGGCGGAGCGGGCGGCGGCCGGGCATGGCGAGGCGGCGGCGCCCCTCACCGTGCGTCGGGCCGAGCAGTGCCCGCGCCGCCCCGACGCCGCGTATATGTCCCGCCGCGGCCCCCCGGGCCCTGTAACCCGAGCCGGGGCCGCCCCCCCCCCTCCTTCTCCCCCCCCCCCTCCATCCCCAACCACCTCCCCCCCCCCCCAACCCCCCCCCCCCCGGCCCTCCTCCGACGGCCCGGGCGGGCGGGGGGGGAGGGAGGGAGGGAGAGGGGAGGGAGGGACGGGGGGGGGGACGGGGCTGTGTGTGCCCCCCCCACCCCAACACACCCTCCCCCCCCCCCCCGGGATGGGCCGCACGGCTGCACGGAGCTGCGAGGGTCGGGGTGGGACACCCCCCCCAACCCCCCCCCCAACTCAGCCCGGGGGTCCGCCCGGGGGTGGGATCCCCCCCCCATCCCATCCTGGGGGTCCCGGGGGTGGGATTGCTCCCCCCCATCCCATCCTGGGGGTCCCGGGGGTGGGATTCCCTCCCCCATCCCATCCCGGGGCTGAGACCCCCCCCCCCCATTGCATCCCGGGGTCCCGGGGGAAAGACCCCCCCCGCCCCTTCCATCCCGGGGTTCCCGGGAAGCCTGGGACACCCCCCCCCCCCCCCAATCCCATCCTGGGGGTCCCGGGGGTGAGATCCCCCCCCCCAACCCGGGGGTCCCGGGAAGGCTGAGACACCCCCATCTCATCCCACCCGGGGGGGGGGGGGCCCGGCGGACTGAATCCCCCCCCCCGCGGGGTCTCGGGAAGACTGAGACCCCCCCCCATCCTATCCCGGGGTCCCGGGAGGGAGACCCCCCCCCGCCCCTTCCATCCCGGGGGGTCCCGAGAAGACTGATACCCCCCCCCCCCCCCCCAATCTCATCCTGGGGGTCCCGGGGGTGGGATTCCCCCCCCAATCTCATCCGGGGGTCCCGGGGGGGGGGCTGCGACCGCCCCATCTCATCCCATCGGGGGGGGGCTTCCGGGGGGGCTGAGACCCCCCCCATCCCGGGGGGGGGGGGGGGGGGGGCGCTAAGGGGGCTGAGGCCCCCATCGTAGCCCGGGGGTCCTGGAGAGGCTGACCCCCCCCCCCCCCAGGGGTGCCAAGACCCTCGGGGGGGGCACCCTGTCCCGTCCGCCCCCCCCAGGTCCTGTCCCAAACCCCCCTCCCCATCCTGAGCCCCCCCCCGGCCCCTGGTCCAGCCACCCCCCCCCCGCAGTCCCCCCATCCCCCCCCTGCTTTTTGCCCCCCCCATTTCTGCTCCAATCATTGCAGAAAAAGGGGGTTCAAGGGGGGACACCCCACCCCCCCCACCCCCAGCTCAGCTTAGCCCCCCCCCTTCCTCAGCCTGGAACTGGCCACCCCCCAAAACGGGGGGGTGCAAGGGGGGGGGGACACGGCACGACCCAGCCTGACCCCTTCCCAGCAACCCCCCCCCCCAAAGCTTCCCCCCCCCCCGCAGGGAAGGGGCTCAAGAGGATGGGGGGGGGTCCCTGCAGGTGTTGGGGGGGGCACGGGGCGGGGGGGGGGGGTGGGGGCACACACATTTCCCAGCCCACGGCCGAGCTCCAAAGTGGGGGGCTCGGCCCCCCCCCCCCCCCCGCCACGTGTGCACCCCAGCGGGGAGCGGGGGGGGGGGGCGCTGGGATGGGCAAATGGGGACCGGTGCAAATGAGCCGGGGGGGGGGGGCACACACGACACATCCCACCCCTGGGCCCCCCCCCCCGAACTGGGAGGGTACTGGGGGCAGTCAGGTGATGGTGGGGGTCTGCCCCGGCGTTTAAAAGGGCTTTGGGCCCCCCCCCCAGCAGCCCCAGGCTGCCCAGCACAGGCCCTGACGGACCCCCCCCCCTCCATGCCCCCCCCCCCCCCCCCCCCCAGCAGCCGAAAGGGGTCCCCGACACGGGGGGGGGGTCCCCAACCACTCACAAATCCCCTCTGAAAATCAATGGGGGGGTGGGAGTGGGTTCAGTGTTGGGGTGCACAGGTCCGGGGGTCGGGGGGGGTCGGGGGGGGGGCTCTGTCCTGGGGGGGGGCGCGGAGCGGTGGGTGCTGGCCCTGGGCTGCCGGCTGGGACGGGGAGGGAGAGGGACGGACGGACGGACGGAGACGGGGATGGACGGAGGGAGAGGTGGACGGACAGATGGGTGGATGGAGGCAGGGATGGATGGAGGGACAGAGGGATGGAGAGATGGACGGAGGGAGGGAGAGATGGATGAACAGACGGATGGATGGAGGCAGGGATGGATGGAGGGACGGAGAGATGGACAGAGGGAGGGAGAGATGGACAGACGGACAGAGCTGGGGATGGATAGGGAGAGATGGATGGACGGAGGGAGAGAAGGATGGACGGGCGGACAGATGGAGGCAGGGATGGATGGACAGATGGAGGGACGGAGAGATAGACAGAGAGAGGGAGAGATGGATGGACAGACGGATGGATGGAGGCAGGGATGGATGGACAGAGGGAGAGATGGATGGACGGACAGAGCTGGGGATGGATAGGGAGAGATGGATGGACGGAGGGAGAGAGGGATGGACGGGCGGACAGATGGAGACGGGGATGGATGGATGGATGGAGGGAGGGAAGGATGGACGGACAAATGGATCAACGGCTAGATGGAGGGAAGGACAGACGGATGGAGGGAAGGACAGACGGATGGAGGGATGGATGGACAGACAGAGAGATGGATGGAGGGAGGGAGGGATGGATGGAGGTATGGGTGGAGCGATGGATGGATGGATGGAGCGATGGATGGATGGATGGATGGATGGACGGACGGCCAGACGGACGGGTGGATGGATGGACAGACAGACGGGGCAGGGTAGACCTGGGCAAGACTGGAGCTGGCGACAGCCGGTGCTGGAGTGTCGGTGAGCCACCCCGCGCTCGGCAGCCATGGGGCACCTCTGCTGCGGCCATCCCCCCCCCCCAGATCCTCCCCATTCCCCCCCCAGAGCCCCCCATTCCCTCCCATTCCCCCCCATTCCCCCCCAGACCCCCCCGGAGCCCCCCCGAGCCCCCCCAGCCTCCGCGCTGCCCCGCAGCCTCCCGGGAGGCCGCCGCGGACAAAGCCCGTGTGTTACCGGCGCTGCCGCCGGGCACCGGCAAACTCGGCCAAAAATAACTCGCTGGGATGGCGGCGGCTCCGGCTGACACCCCCCCACCCACCCCCCCCCCAAAGTGAGTGAACCGCCCCCACCCCCCCCCCCCCCCAAATCCACTTTGTGCCCCATTTCCACCGCCGCACCCCCCAAAATGCTCCGCAGGTGATGGGTGACCCCCTCCATCCACCCCCCATCGTGCCTCAGTTTCCCCAGTTGGCACCGGGGCGCAGAGCCCGGTTGATGCTGCACCTTTTTTGGGGGGGGGGGGTGTCCGGGGGATGAGGGGGGGGGGTCCAGGGGGGGGTTCCCGGTGCTGAGCAGGTGGAGGAGCCCACGCTCGGCCCGCGGCGGCCGCCGGCGCTGGCCGGGGATCACAGCCGGGAGCGGGGCCAGGGCCTGGCTCCGGCCGCCACTTTCCACTGGAAAACGGGGCTGGGAGTAAATAACAACGCCATGGCTGCCCCCCCCCGACACCCCCCCCACCCCCGGCCCCCTCCCCGCTTTTTAGGGGGGGGGTCACCACCCTCCCCGGTAGCTCCCCGGCGCAGCACAGCAGAGGAGGGCGATGGATGGAGCATCACTGCGCCCCGACTCCGGGTGAGGGGCACTGGGGGGGGGGGACACACACAACACATCCTCGGGGGGTTCTTAGCACCGCCCCCCCCCCTAAAAAAAAAAGAGCACGAAGGGGTCGGGGCTCCACGCGGTTCCCACCGGCACCGGCAGCCGCCGGCTCTCCCGGCACGAGCAGGCGTCGAGGCATGGCCCCGCCGCGAGCAGGTGGCCCAAAATCCGGATTTTTATTTTTTTTTTAAACCCAAATTTCATCGTGTAGCCCTGACAATTCCCCCCCCCCACACACACTCCCCGAAATAAAACCGCACGCCCTTTCGCTTTTTGTCCCCCCTTTTCCGAACGCCATCCCCGGGCGTTTTCCCGTTTTTTTGGGTTTTTTTTCCCCCCCTTCCCCGGTTTCGGGCTCTGGAAAGGCCATCAGGGAATGGCGGGGAAACATCCAAGTCAGCTCAGGAATTCGCCGTGGCGGGAGTGGAAGGAATGAGAGCGCCCGACCTTAACTCTGCCCGCCCCGGGGGCTCCACCGCCACCGTCACCGCCGTCACTGTCACCGCCATCGGGCACCAGCGTCACCCTCACCAGCGTCACCGCCACCGCCATCACCACCGCGCGGCCCGGGATGCCATCGGGTGGGGATGTCACGGCCCCTGATGCTGCTACCCAAAAGGGACGGCCCCACCCTGGGGGGTTTTTGTCCCCCACCCTGATGCCACCCACCTGGGTGAATGTCCCCACCTTGACGGTGGGTGCCGGGGACACTGTCACCACCCTGATACCACCAGCCAGGGTGTTCCTCCCCAGCCTGATGCCACCACCCCGCCTTGGTGCCACCACCCTGCCTTGGTGCCACCAGCCGGGACATTGTCCCTACCCTGATGCCACCACCCAAGAGATTGTTACCACTTTGGTGCCACCAGCCAGATGCCTATGCCGATGCCACCAGCCAAGAGATTGTCCCCACCTAGATGCCATCAGCCAGAGAGATTGACCCCACCCTGGTGCCACCAGCCAAGAGATTGTCCCCACCTTGGTGCCACCAGCTGGGAGATTGTCCCCACCTTGGTGCCACCAGGCAGGGGGGACCATCCCTATGCCAATGTCACCAGCCAATAGATTGTCCCCACTTAGATGCCATCAGCCAGAGAGATTGTCCCCACCCTGGTGCCACCAGCCAAGAGATTGTCCTCACCATGATGCCACCAGCTGGGAGATTGTCCCCACCTTGGTGCCACAAGGTAGGGGGACCATCCCTATGCCAATGCCATCAGCCAAGAGATTGTCCCCACCTAGTTGCCATCAGCCAGAGAGATTGTCCCCACCCTGGTGCCACCAGCCAGGAGATTGTCCCCACCTTGGTGCCATCAGCCAGAGAGATTGTCCCTACCCTGGTGCCACCAGCAAAGAGATTGTCTCCACCTTGATGACACCAGCCAGGGGGATTGTCCCTACCCTGGTGCCACCAGCCAAGAGATTGTCCCCACCATGATGCCACCAGCTGGGAGATTGTCCCCACCTTGGTGCCACGAGGTAGGGGGACCATCCCTATGCTGATGCCATCAGCCAAGAGATTGTCCCCACCTTGGTGCCACCAGCCAGGGGGATTGTCCCTACCCTGGTGCCACCAGCCAAGAGGTAGTCCCCACCTTGGTGCCACCAGGCAGGGGGATTGTCCCTACCCTGACGCCACCAGCCAGGGCACTGTCCCCATCCGCTGTCCCTACCCAGGGGCATTGTCCCCACCATGATGTCACCCGCCAAGGTCACCGTCCATACCTGATGCCACCAGCCAGGGCACGTGTCCCCGCTCAGATGCCACCCCTATTTTCCTTTTAATTTTCAAACAAGACCCCGGGGCCCAAAACCGCCCGGGGAGGGGACGGGGAAATTCATCCACCGGGCTCCGGTTTCTGCCCCATTTTGCCCCCATTTTGCCCCATTTTAGCCCCATTTTGGCCCCATTTCTCCCCATTTTTGGGCGCTCTCCCAAAATACCCCCATTCCTGTAAAAATAGCCTCAAAACAGAGGGACTTCCTCACCCGCCGGCCTCGACACCCGCTCGGCTGTTTGTTTTAGGGGGCAGGCGGGGATGACCCCCCCACACACACACTTATTTTTTTCTTTAAAAAGAGCATTTTCAGTAAAAAGGGGGGGGTGGTTAAAAAAAAAGCCATTTTTTGATGCTGGCACCTCCCATTAACCTCAGACCTTCCCCCAAATATTTCCCCTGGCCGGCATGGGAACGGGGAGCAGAAAGGAGCTTTGTGTGTCCCCCTGTCCCGTCCCCCCCCCCCCGTCCCCCCCCTCCCCCGACTGCGGCTGCGTGGCCAGAAAAAAATTTTAAAAAAGAGGACATTTTTTTTTTTTTTTTCCCCCTCTTCACTTGTTGCTCTTTAATTTTATATTTCCAATATCACAGTGAGTGCAGCGGGGGGGGGGGATGGGACACACGGACGACACACATTGGTTCCCCCAAAATTGGTGTCGGGGGAGGGGGATGACGACGGACACACATACGACCCAGCATCCCACTAATGGCCCTATTTTGGGTGAATTTACCCTCAAAAAAGGTTGGGTTTGGAGACAGCCACCCTCCCCAACCTCTCAGCCACCTTTAGGCTCAATAAACACCCAGGACCCCCCCCAAAAAAACCTTTTGCGATCCCCAATTCCCCCCCCCCCAAACCCCTTCCCCAGCCGGAATCCACCCTCAGCTCCTTTCCCGGCTGAGCCGGATTCACTCAAAGCTCCAAAAAAGCCCTTTTCCCCCCCGATTTTTTTTGAGGGGGGGGGGGGTTATCACACACAAACCCCCTTTGTCCACTCCCCCCCCCCAATCTCCAGGGGCTCTTCTGCCCCCGGACCCACTGGAAAGGTGGGATGGGGGGGGGCCGGGGGGGGAAATGTCGGCATTTTTGTGAGATGATGTCAAATAATTCCCCCTCGTTCAGGCCCCCCGAACCCGGCCTCTTCCTCCACCTCCTCCTCCTCCTCCTCCTCCTCCTCCTCCCCGGATTGGGATGAAAAAGCGCCTCTTTGGGGCCCGGTGGAGCCGCACAAAGAGCCCCTTTGAGCCTCCGGCTCCCACCCGCCTGGCGGAGGTGGGGGGGGCGGCGGGGGGAGAGGAGGGTTTTGAGGGCGATCGTGGTGATTTTGGGGTTTGGGGTTTGTTTGTTTTTTTTTTTTTTTTTTTTTAATTCTTTTTTTTTTTTTTTTTTTTTTTTGGCGGAGGGATACACACCTTCCTGCCCCACATCTGGGGGTCCGGGGTGTTCCGCCTTGGGGGGGGGGGGGGGCTACACCCTTAAAATGAGGAGGGTTTTGCCCCCAAAACTCGAGCGTTTGGGAGAAGCGTCCTGAATTGCAGCCACCCCCTCTTTTAGGGGGCACCAGCCCCCCCCCCCCCAATGTTTGGAGGAGCCCCCCCCCCCAAAAAAAAAGGGGTGAAGCAATTCCCCCCCCCTCCCCAGCCCAACCTTCATACGAGACATCAGAGAATCCCCAGGGCAAACCCAGCTCCGGGGCTGGGAAACCCCCCCAACATTGGGCCCCCCCCAAAACCCTTCCTGGGCTGGGGGGAGGTGGGGTGGCTTCTCCCCCCCCCCCCCCCCCGCCCCCCAAAAACAAAAATAGGGCATAAAGCTGCGGGTGCCCGTGCCAGGGCGGGGGGGGGGGGGGGGCACTGGCAGACTCGCGCCCCCGCTAATGAGAGCCGCGATTATCCCAAATTAATGAGGGCTGGAAAGAGGCCGGCGACATTTGTGGGGGCGGGGGGGGTGGGGGTGGGGGGTGTGGGGGGGGGGGGGGGGGGGCGGTCCGAGGTGTCGCGGGGGGTCGGCGGGGCCGGAGAAAACCGTCGCGACGCGGAAACGGCCGCCGGCCCTCGGCTTTGGGGCCAAACCCTGGAAGTTTGGGACAGGTGAGGCGAAAAGTGCGATTTTTGACGAGGCCAATGGTGGCTACGGCCTCGGTGATCTGTTTTTGGGGTGCAAATAAAAAGTGTGTGGGGGGGGGGTGTGTGTTTTTTTGGGGGTGTCGCCGGCAGCCCCACCGCCCCGTGCCGGGGATGCTCTGCCACCGCCGTCCCCGCCTGTCCCCATCCCTCTCCCCCAACACCGGGGCCAAGCGCCCTAAAAAAGGCCGAATAACGACAAACCCCCCAAATTTGGGGGGGTTCAGGGCCCCCGAAGGCAGACCCCAAGGGCGGCGGCGGCCATGGGGGGAGGATCCGGCCCCGGCGGGGGACGGTGGGTGTTTCGGGAGCTATAAATACCTCTCGGCCGCCACCGCCGCCCGCGCGAGGTTAAATAAACCGCCAGAAATAGAAACCCCAATTCCGGCCCCGGTTATCTCCCGCACCGCCGGATCCGGCCCGGGGGGGGGGGGGTTGGGTCTGACCCCCTCTCTGAGCCCGTTGCCCCCCAAAATCGCCCACCTGACACCCCCCCCCAGGTGGGTGCTTGGTGCTGTATCCCTGCAGGGACTGGTTTGGGGGGGGATGGGGTCACCGGTGGTTTGGGGGGGACACACAGATGTGACCCCAACCTCCATCGCCTGGGGACCCCCCCCCAACTGCTCAGAGCACCCTAAACTCCATCCCAGCTACAACACCCCCCCCCTTATCCATCCCAATCCCAAAATACCCATCCCAAACCCAAAATACCCCTCCCAAACCCAAAATATCCATTCCAAACCTAAAATATCCATCCTAAACCCAAAATACCCATCCCAAACCCAAAAAGTGACCCCAAAAGCCCCCCCCCTCAAAATCCTGGAAGCACTGTTGGGATACAGCCCCCACCTCCGGTATCAGGGAACCCCCCCCCAAAATCACTCCAGCTCCCAACCCCGAGGCTTGAGGGGGTTTCGGCCCCTTTTTCGTCCCCAGAGGAAGGGCCGGGGGGGGGGATAGTGAGGGATTCAGCATCCTTTGATGCTGTGTCTGTGCGTATGTCCATCCCACCACCACCCCCCCAAAAAAAAAGGCAAAAAAAAAAAAAAAAAAAAAGGCCACCTATTTGGGGTGGCAGCGAGCCAGGGCCCCAAGCGGCGTCCTCCAGCCGGCACAAAGCCGCCCTCTGTGTCCTCGGCCAGAGGATGCCGGAAAAAAAAAAAAAAGAAAAAAAAAAAAAAAAAAAAAAGGGAAAGAAAAAAAAAATTAAATAAATCAGAAAAAGAAAAAAAAAAAAAAAAAAAAATAAAAAAAAAAAACCTTCCAACCCTAAAAGCAGCGTTTCTTACGGGGGCCGGTGCGAGGGTCCCGCGGCTTGAACGGAGACCGGGCTCGGGGCAGGATGGGGCCGCAGGGGGGGTTTGGGGTGGGGTTTTTTTTGGGGGGGGGGGGGGGGGGTTGTTGTGGGTTTTGGGGTTTTTTTTTTTTTTAGATAAGGAGCGGAAAAAAAGCAGCGGGGTCGCGAGGCCTAATGAGGGCCGGAGGGATTAGCGGGGTGTAGGGGGGGGGGGGGGGATTTGTGGGGGGACCCTGGCTGGGCGGCGGGGGCGGGCGGGGGGGGGCGGCGGGGGGCCGGGGCTCGGCAGCGCCCGTCGTTAGGAGAAATTATGATCAGGAGTGTCGTGGAGTGTGCAGCCCCCCCCCCCGCCTCCACCCCCGTTTTGGCCAGTTTGGGGACCAAAAATTGCACTGTGGTGGCATTTTGGGGGGGGGGGGAGTGGGGACATAGTGACATGTAGAGGGGCTGTGCCCCCCCCGCAGCTGTTGGCAGCTGGGGGGCCAGAGGGGAAACTGAGTCACACTGAGGGGGGGGGGGTCGGGGTCCTGCGGGCTGCGCTGGCACCGCTGGCCGGGACCGAATCCTCATCCCGCCGGCTCCCAGATGTGCGGTCTCCAGATGGGGGGGGGGGGCAGAGGATTGGGGGGTCCCAGGCTCTGGGAATGGGGGGGCCCAAAGCAAACCCAGTGCCCCGGGAAATAAAAGATGGGGGGGGGGGGGGGGGAAGAGGAATGTTGGGCTTAACCCCCCACCGGGTCCCTAAATGCCAAGAATTGGACCCAAAGTGGATCTCCTCTCCCTCCCCCCAAGCTTTGAGCACCCCCACATTGAGGGGGGGGACCCCAAAAACACGCAGAGCTCAGATGGAAACTCCTCCCCGGCCGCTTTTGGGACTTATGGTCCAATGTACCCCCCCCCCCGAGGCATCTACGCCAGGTTTTGGGGCATCTACCCCGGGTTTAGGGGCAACTACTCCAAGTTTTGAGGCATCTACCCCGGGTTTTGGGGTACACAGAGCCCAGGGAAGCCCCCCCCCCGCCTCCCCCTTTCCACCCCGGCACAAGGGCGGCTGTGTCCGCACACGCCGTAAATCTGGGACTCGGCTTTATAGGAACTCGCCTAATTATTTTGCCGGAGCGCCGGCAGCGAGGCGGCCGGGCCGGACAAAGTTTACCCAACAATGCGGATGCCAATCGCAACACGCGGCCGCTCGCTGCAGCCCACAAAGGGCATTTTTGTCCCCAAACGGCTTTTTTTTTTTTTTTGCCTTTTTTTTTTTCTTCCCCCTTCCCCAGCAGCCGGGATGGATTCAGCACGGAGGGGGTGGGAGATGGACGGACGCTTGGCACCGTGTCACCTTCTGCGCCCGAGGGGGCTCGGGGAGATGCGCTTTGGGGTGAGATACTCGGGTTGCGGGGGAAGAGGTTGGTGAGGAGCTCCTGGGGATGGGGAGAGCTCCGGGACGCACGGCCTGCGCCCTCCACACAGCGCCTCCACCCCGGTCCTTCCATCAATGTGGACGTTGAGGTACTCCAGGCATGGCCCTTGGACAGACGGTGGCACCCAAACCCATCCCCGTGAGGGACCGCCCGGTGTCAGGCCCTCCGGTCCGTGTCCTGCCCTTTGCTCAAGGGACTTGGGGGTCAGCGGACCCCAAAACCGCTGCGGCCGGAGCGTAGGAGTGGGCTGGACGCTTCGCCCATGGTGGGAACGCAACAGAAGCAGGAGCAGCTCCACCCGGGCTCTGGAAGCCAGACCTCCATCACCACCAGTGGCTGGGTGGAACCCCACGGCTCAGGGAACCCTTCTTCCACGGAGAGAAGCTCCTCCACCCAGGAAGGAGAGGACCAGGCTCGGAAGCCCAGAGAGAGGTGGCCCAGTGGATCAAGAGAAGGTCCTGGCCCATCCTCGCTCTACACCGAGAGCTGGAGATCATCACCACCATCATCACCATCGATCGAGCAGGAAAGCAGCAGGGCTCCAGCGAGGCGCCGTAGCGAGACGACCCCATCCGCCCCCTGGCACCGGGCTCGCTCCCCGTCTGAGTCCACCTGGGCCAGGTCAATATTGGAGCCGCTCGGCGCCGGCCAGAGGCGAAGCTGGAAGCTGCTGTGGAAACCAGCGGGGCCGGCGGGGGGTGCGGGGACGTCCCGCCAAACCCGGCTGCAGGGGGGCAGCCGGGAAAAAGGGACAACGGGGAATTTTCAGTAGCTACACCACTTATTTTCCTCCTTACAGGAAGCCAAGGGATGCCACGGAGGGGAGGGAAGGATGGAGAAGGGTCCCTGGGGCAGAAGGGTCCCCACGGCAGAAGGGTCCCCTTCGCCTGTGGGAGAAGAGAAACAAACCCAACTGTTTTGGGCAAAAATCTGTGCAGGTTTTTGGCCGGGGCGTTGGCAGAGGCACACCACGCTC